>JACXGK010001088.1:0-14524 GCA_016801125.1 Novumbra hubbsi | reverse complement strand
TTCTCCCCCTCTCCCGTGTCACACGCACGGCCTGCTGCAGCTAATAACGAGCTACCTGTCTCTGATTAGGCAACCGCACGGGGCGGCGAGGTGAGAAAACGCGCTCGGGTGAACATACAGTACATGAGGAAATGACACACGCACTAGCATGTACACACGCAGAAACCCACACTCCGCGGTGACTCGCCTAATATTGTGTAAACCCTCTCCGTGTGTGTTAACTGGAAAGAAAGGTGAAAGCGTGAAGGGAGACAGACGGCTAGGATTGCAGGTTAAAGCTAAAGTAGATGCCGCTTTATTGCTGCGCTGCGTAGGAGACATAGGACACGCGAAATTACAGGCTCGTCTTCTAACTAGTTATGAGCGGGATTTCTCTGCTGCCGTCTGCTTCTCTTTTACCTCAGTCACTCAATCCTGCTTTAATCCACTCCTCGCAGCCACACAGCTGTCCCTGACACACACGCACACCCCTTCTCTATCAAGCCAGTGTTTTTCTGCGGCTGTTTTACAGTAAAGGGATGCTCTCCCACTGCCCGGTGTGAAATAAGTGTTTTTCATTGCCGTGATTTTGGCGTCACGTTTGTTGCCGCCCAACCTGGTCTCAGGGGAATACGTAGTTAGTTAGTTAGTCTGTGACAGCTGAATTGATATATGTTATAGATTATCTAGAAGGTTCGGTGTCACAATACTGGGGTGTGTGTAAAGGTTTGAATAAAATAAATTTACACAGATTATTAATTTACAAATCATTGTAAGTGAAGGACTTCACCACTTCCAAACTGCCACTCCATTTCACTCATAATGCACTCACCATTGCCCCTAGAGGCTGGTCTGTACCCTATCTTAATGTATCTCAGAAAGACTTACTTGTGCTATGTTACGTATTTCTAAGACCAGCTTGAGCCGTCATTCTGGACTCCCACTCACTCAATCAGAGACAAAGCTGAGTTACGGCACAGAATTAAAATTGATTCTCCACTTCCAGCTCAGAATACTGCAGGGACAAAACAACATGTTCAGTTCAACACAATAGAGACCTACTAGGAACATGCTCTTGTCATGCCAAAAATAATTTGAAACATTGGGAAATTGACAAAGCAGGAGACAAAAGAGAGGAACGTGATGATTAGGACAATAATGGTAATGATGTGGAAAATGACAATGGTGATGACCATGATTATGGTGATAATGACAATGGCGAAGATCATGATCATGGTGATAATGACAAAAGTGATGATCATGATGATACTAATAATGACAATGAGGATGATCATGTGATAGTGATAATGAAAATGGTAATGATCATGATAATAATGGCAATGGTGATGATCATGATGATAATGACAATGGTGATGACCATGATGATGGTGATGATAATGACAATGGTAATGATTATGGTCATTGTTATCTTTTTGTATACATATACACCGAGTTAAATCTGTTAAAATGTAAATGGAAGATTGCATCACTATCTCAGTAACATGCCAACAAACCAACTGGTAACATGTAAGCCAACAGTATTTGATTTTGATTTTATTGGTGGATGTTAAATGCATGTCATTACGGAATACGGAAAATAAATGTAAATTAACTAAGAGCAGTACATTTCTAATAAAAAATGTGTAGCAAATGTAATTGTATTTATTAGAAACTCAATGTCTCTTTATGCTATTCTGTCAAAACATATACATTTAAATTGATTCACACACTGTAAAAGGACTACTAAATGATGCCAAACAATACAGACATCCTACCATTGCAACACATCCTGATAAACAGGTGTAATCCGGGGTTTAGACCAATCACAAGCCTGGATATATTGAACGCCTCACCAAAATAATAATGGCACTAGATTGAGCAAGTAGTATGTGATGACAAAATATTACAGCTTTTCTATGAACCACATTTGACACAACTTTTAATAAACTATAACAATTCATTATTTCATTTAAAACCGGAAAATAATTCACAACTTAAGAAAAATCATAAAGAAATGTAACATGTAGCAGTCGTTACTCTACAACCAAACATCAAAACTGTTTTACATTTCTAAATAAAGGAGATAATGGAGATATTTCCAGCTGGAAATCTTTCATCTTTATGAACAGACACCCATAAAACCTTGTGGCACAACTGTAAAAGCATCTCTTTCAGTTCTTACACCATTTGTTTCTTCCATGGGAGATTTCTAAATCCACATTCAATAGATTTGTGTTTAGTGTAGGCATACACCAACTCGCCATTTTCATAATAGTGCAAATATCTGTGAGACACGCTGACTTCTATCAATATTGGTAGAATAAGAAAATATATATATTTTTTGTAGAGCTAATTCAAAGAAATATGTCTATCTTGTTGAATCATCTTACAATTGTCAAAGCGCCAAGCCAGGTTAAGCCTAAATAAAACACAGGCATCATTTGAAGCGATTCTAAAATTCCTTATGGAATAAATTAATGGTGAAAAGTACCAGCATCACATTTGGCCACTAGGCTTAAAGGGGATTATGACAAGTCGAATATTTCATCGTCTACAGCCATGAGAAAATATTGAATGTTCTCCCAGTCCCAATCATGATAGTTCTGGCATTTGGTGTATAATGATGAATAAATAATTTTAGCACCTAATCTTTTGCCCCTCACTGAAACGTCCTAGATGTGAAGGTTATCCTGAGTTAATCGTTGCAAAATGGGGATAAAGCTATGTAAAATGAAAAAAGAACATGCGCTAATCTGCAATAAAAGACACAATCAGGAAGACTTTTCGGCAAGGTATTCAGAGTCTAAACAGATTTCACCCAGTCCTTTCCCCTCCCACCCCCCATAAAGACCTGCTGAGGGAAAGGTCAGAGGGCCCTGCCCAATAACCTGCTATCCCTCTTTTGAGAAGAGGAATGCGAGGAATCGTGTAAATTGGACTGAGAGTTTTCACCAAGTGTTAATGCCGGTGACTAGTCCACCTCCATCTTCTCAAGGACCACGTTGTGTGGAGCTCCATCCAGGTAATAGACCAATCTCTCCCCTGCCTGGTCCTCTGAAGCCCCCTCGCCCTGCTGTTCGTCCTCCCCTCCCGGGTGTTGGGCGTACATGGTCCCTTCCACCTGGAGTGTGTTGTTGTCCAGTTCTGTTACGATGTAGTGGGTCCCCTCGTCGTTGACGATCACCTGGGTCACCCCCTCCTTCATCATCAGCTGGCTGGCGGCGAACTGCAGCACGTCCTGCACCACCTGCTGCTCCTCACACACCTCCTCCTCCACCTTCACCTCTTCAACCTCCATCTCCTCCCCGTTCACTCTCTCTAGGACATCGGAGTCCTGAGTCATGACCTCATGGTCGTCCTCTTCCTGTTGGCCCATCTCGCTGACCGCGCTCAGGAGGGCGTCCAGAGCGGTGGATGACTCCGATACCATGTGGCGGTGTATCGCCCTGCCCCCTTGGTGTACGACTCCGCCCCCGACTCCGCCCGCAGACCCGTCCGACTCCAGCAGGACGTACTGGGTGGTGCCTCCAGACAGATGATGAGCTCCGCCTGCGGACACCTCCCCCCCCGAGGAGATAACCTGGCCGTCTTCGGTGATGTGGAGGACTTCTGCCACCTGACCCGACATGGCCAGATCTCTCAGGGCGGCGGCGGCCGACTCTTCAAGGGCCTGGTCAATAGCCATCTCCCCGCTGCCATAGCCTTGGATGATGATCACTTGCTGGACCCCATCCTGGCTTCCCAGGCGATCCACCCTTCGCACCGGGGAGGTCCCGTCAAATGCGGCGTCCGCCTCCACGAACGTGGCCCCCTGGCCCTTCAGACGACACTCGAACGACTTGGACACGATACCTGGGACGCAGAGATACAGACAAGTGTTATCGCCAAAACAGAACAGGCTTTGATATCATTGTGGCATGGCTGTTACAGTGAGGAGGGCTGCTGCTAGCGCCAACAGCCATGTCGGTTCATTCTTAACGGCCAGAAGCCATGTCTCATTTCTCTCTTGCTTTTCAAATTACACTTCTTCAGAGGCACTGGAAGTTATAGCCAACCATAAAACGCACGAAATAAACCAACATTGTCAACTACAACCGAACTTGCACACAAAAGAAGACAAGATCAAGATATTAGAACGGTTGTGACACATCAGATGGTGCTAATTGGTCCACACCATGCCCCGGCCGATCACAGGTTGCTATGGCATTGCCAAGGCGATGGGAATGGCGTTAGTAATGCCATTGTTTACAACTGAGAGCAGCTCCGGGGATCCGCATAATCTATCCAGAGGAAAAGATTCTAAGAGGTCTAACAGGAGACACTCCCACCCTTGCACATAGACATGCATCAATGCACACACACACATTTCTAGGTCTAATATACATACACAAATTCATGTATAGTTATATATGTAGGTAAGCTTGGTTCTTTTCTAACAGGCAAACTAAATGAAGAGCTGCCAAGGTATCTGAAAGGACCTGACAGGCATCTGCATCACACAAAACAAACTCATCAAGCCCTTTCCCTGTCTATTTCTCCTTGTCAATTCTCCACTGTGCTCAAGGTGGGTGGATCATTTGACAGCAAAGCTAAAAAAATGTTAGCTATGCCACAAGATGATCCATTCTGACAGGTGTTCTAATGAACAATGAACATTGCTACAGCGCCATAGACAACCCCTTTTGAACCATCTGTGACATTGATTACATTAGCTTCTGCACCGGAGCGTCAGCTAAATACCCGAACTGTAAAATGTAAAACATCCTAATACTTATTCCTAAAAATCTCTGAAGGTAAATGCTGTAGTACTTGAGCCCAGTTCTAGAAATATGTTGTGATTTCCAGGGTCAACATACTGACCTGTGGTCAGTGCTACTTCATCATCATTACTCTTCCATTAATTTCTTGAACAAGTCCAATAGCACGATACATTTAGAGACCCGTTAAGGGTGTAGACCAATCAATGAGGTCAAGGTTCAAGGGGACCCAGTTAATTTAATGAACGGGTTCAATTGCATGATAGCTTCTGAGACCCTCTATAGGCTCACAGATAAAGGTGGCTGTTCTTTTCAAGATTTGCTCCAAAGCTTAATGCATACAATAAATTGTCTCAGTGGAGCGATGCATAACAAGGATGTTCTTATTGTATTCTTGGTATTGCGTGATACACTGAGTCGTGTAAAATGTATTTTGCGGTGTTCACAGAACATATCAGATAAACAGGCCTGTTCTACGTGTAATTAAATTGGTTTGGATCGAATGTATTGGACAGTCCTACGCTCTGTAGTCTGTATCTTATTGTACTCTTTTAAATGTAGGTTGATCAGTCTTTACAGCAATTTTATAGCAATTTATTATGTAATGTTTTCTGTTTTCCGTGGACCCCATGAAAAGGAGCTGCTGCATTTGACAGATACTAAAGGGGATCCTAATAAAATCCTAAATCCGTTCTAATCCGTCCTAAGCAGTCCATCTCCATCTTTCACAGCTATGCTTTCTCAAAATGGCCTCCATCTTTCCACAACACCCGACAGTGATTGGCATTGAAAACTGTTGGAGGAGGGGGTTATTATTAGTGTGTTCACTGGGGATGACACATCACATCACAGTGACCAATAGACGAAAGGTTGTTAGGATGGGTTGGGTTGAATCCCAGAGCTGACAAGGTGGATGTTTTGTTGTTCTGACTCTGAGAAATGTTGTTAACCATAACTGCTGCCATGTTGATGCTGTTATCGCAAAAATGTTCTCAATGAACGTAAGAAGTCAGTAGGCCACTCCTTGTGAAGACTTCAGTAGGCCTACCATATTTTACAGAAATGCGTTCCCAGATACCCAAATGTCGGTCCCCCATCACTGCCAGTGTTTTTGTTAACCTACAGAGACCTACAGGATACCCCTGTAACGTTAATGCTAACACTGAACTGCTAGGAGCCCCACAGGCCACAAACATAACACTAATGGCTAACGTTGAATCGCTACAAGCCCCACAGGCCACCAATATAATGCTAACGGCTAACGCTGAATCGCTACTAGCCCCACAGGCCACCAATATAATGCTAACGGCTAACGCCAAATTGCTTGGAGCCCCGAAAGCCACCCCTATAATGCTAACGGTTAACGGTAATGCTGAACCGCAAAGAGCCAAGAGGCAGACTGGAGAGGGCAATAACTCACCGCTGTGGCGTTTTACACATTACCATAAAACAAGAGTGCGTATATGTGTGAGGGCTTTCTGCACTTGTGTGTGTGTGGCGGGCTATAGGAGGTATTGCTAGCGTGTGTCATATTATCCGTAGGGTGCTGTCTGCTGGGCCTCGCGGCTGCCTTCCTGCCTGCTGAGGTTTATGGGGTGTCACTCAGTCGCCGCTGCAGTGAATCAAGTTAATGTTGCACATCCCATCTCTTCACTTGTCCCCGCGCTCCCGGTGGAAGAACAACATTTGAACAGCGTGATTTGGCCCCGGAGAGAGGCTGATGCCTGTTTAATATGTGTTTTGAGGGTTCTGAGTGACTGATTCCTTTAACAGAGTTGCGAGGATCGTGGAGGCACACTGCATTATTGGCAGTGATTCCGAACAAATGGAGGCTTGGCCTGGATAGAATACTATGGGGGGGGGGGGGTGGTACCGACAGGCGAATGCTGATAGACCGGGCCGACACAACGACAGAGGTGCAATCAGACACACAAGAGGAGCACTAAAAGACAGACGGGCAGATGCAGACAGACAGAGAAACACACACAGAGACCCACCCCCCACACACCTGGAGGGGGGGGGGTCTAACCTTGTCAATAATAACTGCACTAGTAGCTTGGAGACTTCACTGTACACTCCAGATGCAGCACTACACTCAATCGATCAGTGTCCAATCAATGCCTCTAGCCGGCCGGCCTTGGGTGGAAGAGGAGGGACTGGAAGTGCCATTTCTTCTGCTGGGAGACGAGGTCCGATATCAGGGGAGCGGTCAGACGCTGCTTACCAACAATTAGAGGAATGAACCTTAACACTGGGACCCGGTACCCACTAATCGATTACACACGTCCGCCTTAACACTGGGACACGGTACCCACTAATCGATTACACACGTCCACCTTAACACTGGGACACGGTACCCACTAATCGATTACACACGTCTACCTTAACACTGGGACACGGTACCCACTAATCGATTACACACGTCCACCTTAACACTGGCACACGGTACCCAATAGGGTCCGCGACGACAGGGAATCCATGTGGACACCGGAACCCCCGGCTGGGACACGGTCAACCACGACGCCACAAGAAAAACGAGATGCCCTCGCGATCAATTCCAAGGTCAGCGATGACACACCGCAGAGACCGCACAGGCTTTACGATCAATTGCTTCCCGGTCCTCCTGCGCCGCCGACACGGATTCAGGGCCGGTCGCGGAGTTCTGACCCGGTAAAAGGACGGGTGTCTGAGCGTTGGAAGGTGACCCCCCGCAGAGCAGAGGCAGCGGCAGGGCCGTTGTGAATGCAGACCCCCAGCCCGGACGAGTAGAGGATGAGTGTGGGGAGAGAAGGGGTCGGTCGTCCAGGGCTGTGTCTCCGTCCCCTGCTTTGTTTGAGCTGAAAAAGGACCAAGTGTCACCTTTAAAGGCTTTATGAATCAACCGGAGCAGCGAGAGAGTACCGGGGACGGCCTGAGGACGGGAAAAAACCAACCAATTATACTAGGAGGAGATTGACACGAGGGGAAGAGAGGGATGAGGGAGCAGGGAGAGAGAAGGATGGATGGATCCGCAGGAGCAACTGTGATACACAAACCGGAAGGACAAACGCCCCGACGCGACTGATCTTTCTAGGTCATTGTGTATTCCCCATGTAGCTCAAGGGTCTTATAAGTGATACGCTTCCTAGAATTGATGGTTTGAGTCATTCGTTTCAATCCTACATGTTGGTAAATGTCCCACAGCGAGCCTTTGAGGACACCAATAATTAGGTTACATGAGCCCTCCCCCGCCGGTCCCCTGGCTGACCGGCCTCACCCGGCTGGGGATATGGCCACCGGCCCCCGAGTCGCGTTTACCTTTCCGCGTCCGACCACCTGGGAGCGGAAGGAGAGGCAGACTGCTGGTGTAGAGGCATACTGCTGGTGTAGAGGCAGACTGCTGGTCTAGAGGCACACTGCTGGTGTAGAGGCCGACTGCTGGTGTAGAGGCAGACTGCTAGTGTATTGGCAGACTGCTGGGGTATCCCAGACACACACCGTACAGACGGATGCGTACGCGCTTGCAATGAACCGCGAAGCTCTCGACGTTTGCGTGAAGTACCGGCGAAGCCCCCGGGTTGCTTAGCGGAGCAGCCCTTCCTGCACATACGCGGCTCACCACGTTACTCATCACGGCTTACATGAACTGGAGCGGTAAGAACCAAGCTCACACACTAGCAAGGCAGACGGAACATGAGATGGAGTCTGGAACAGTAGGTTAGGCCTGGATGGGCCTCCTATCAGAGAATGAACGCAATCACAGAAATCAGACGCTTCTCCTGCCTCCTTTTGCTCTCTCTCTCTCTCTCTAAAGGTGGACCTTTGATTGCTTCCTTAATTAGCCATGTCAGATGGTTTCGTGGATTTACTGGTGAAGTCTAAGTTCTTAACATAATTACACTTGGCTGTCCTCCGCCATGTTCCCCCATTCCAACACTTCCCTCACTCTCTCCTATGACTTAATTATCAAGTTGAAGGTGGGAAGACTAAAGCTGATTTTGCCTCTAATCAAAATTGAGATTTCCACTGTAATTATGCTTAGAAGTTTGCTGTTGCACTGCTACTTGTATGTTGCTTTACAGAGTGAGACAGACCAACAGACAAAGGCTACTTTAGTCCGATAAATAGATTCACTACATAACCCTTCGTGAGTAATGAAAAATGTGACCCGTCTAAATCAATCAAAAGAAGTTAAGAAAGACAGAGACGGTTTCAGAAGGAGAGAAAAACCGACAGAAATGCAAGGAGACGGAACAAGAGAGAAATGTAGAGACGGACAAGAGACAAACGTAAAAGACGGGTGAAGAAAGGCAGATGTGAATAAAGCGACAGAACAGGCCAGGAGAGGCCTGGTGACGCCCGGACGGCGATACCCAACCGTACGTGTCCGTTGTTACGTTGGTCGACATCCCTGCTCGCCCAGTATTTACCTAACCGAGGCATGGCCGAGACATTTATCGCGGCGAAGGGGCTAAATATAGGGGTCTGGGAGATGGCGTGAGTGGGCCCGCGGTGGGAGGTTTCATCCTAATCTCTGTGTGGAGGCTGACAGGCTGGAGAAGACCTAATGAATGGTCCTTGTCATCCGTGTATCTGGCAGTATAAATATTTAGCAATATCAGAGACCGCTGGTGATTTTACACAGATGGAGTGATTGATGCCTCTCGGCGGATGACACACGCCACGGAAGATCCCGGGGCGTTATGTAAACCAGCCCTCCCTCCTTCACTCTCTCGCTCGCTTTCTCCCCCACCCTCTCGAAATAGCTCCCCTTTCCTTCTGTTCTCTCCGACGTCTGTCTTCTCCACATTCTCTCTGTGGGTTTTCCGGTTTCGCAGCCACATGTGTTCCAACGTTTCACCCTCTGTCCCTTTTAAAGAGCGTCCAGGATATGGACAAGTTGCTACTGGGGGAATCAGGAATGCAAAACTGCGTGAAGTGCTTCACATTGAGTATTGTGCAAATAAGTATTTGCGTGTGTGTGAGTGCGTCTGTATACGTGACGGCGGCCATGCAAAAAAGTGTGTGTGTGGGCGTGGCTAGCCGGTCCAGAAGGAAGGACATGCGTGTAGAGGACCACAGAGAAACAATCAAGGGAGGGAGGCTGAGGATGTATTTACCTTGTAATTGCCCGAACCAAATATGTTCTCCTTGTAACGACATTTCTGTCAGTAATTAAAAAAAAGAGGTGGACTTATCTAGTGCATTTCTCCTTGTGTGATTTTATTAGAAACCGTTATTTGAAATACTCCTGTTGCATTCAGCGGTGAGAAAACCTAAGCTTATAGCTTAGACCGGAGGTACATCAGTTAATCGAACTGTTCTTTATCGGAATTTGCATTCAGCGCCATTGGTCGTTCTCTGGTTTTAATTCCAGGCGGATGGATGAAATTTGCTTCTTTGCAATAACTACAGTGCCCTTCAGAACTCTCACCTCTGCTCTCTTTGAGCGCTATCGATTTTTATTTGCTCAGTAATGACAACAATTAGTCTCATTCCTGCTCTGCCTCATCTATCACTTCTTCTCCGGTCTGGCTTCCTACTCTGAAAGGCCCGGCCACCATCTTCCACCCCCCCCTCTAGTGAAAAAGACAGTGAAGTAGTCCTGGTAACAACTGTGTCTATCATTACAGAGTGGAGGCGCGTGGAAGAGGCCATGTTCTCTACCAGCGGTAATGTGGCCAGCTGACTGGTTGACTGGCTGGCTGAGAAAGAAATTGGCTGCATAACTGGTTGGCCGACTGACGAACTTGCTGAGTGACTGAAAGGCTGGCCGACAGACTGGCTGGCTGGACGATGCGGAGCAATCAGGTTTTTCTTTTACTCCCAATAGGGTGTAACTGGTGTGTGTGTGTGTGTGTGTGTGAAAGACGTCATGGCCCGTTCCTCCCTGGCCCTGCAGCCGATGAGAAATGACCCATCTCAGACCTCCATTTCTCTCCTCCAGTGGCTGACTCTTACTTACCCTAATGATGTATAATAGCCCGCAACTACACTTAACCTGGGCCACGGCACGGCAGAGACGAAGTGGAAAGCACCGGATCACCGTCGTGTTTCCCGCCGTCTCGGTGGAAGGAAACAAGCCGTCAACAGGGAGAAATGAGGGACGTTCAAAATCCCACTCGATCAAAACCCAATGGAGAAACACAGACAATGCTAACCCTCAATAGAGGAAATGCTAAACCTCATTCGCTGCATGTCTAATGCGACCCCTGGGTAGTGTTCATTAGGGTACAGCGTTACAAAGCAGTGATAAGCCACACATTTTTTTTATGGACACAATCAGGTCCAATGTCTCCTTATGTTTCAGTCCAGTCTCTTCCAGTTCAATCAAATGGCTCCCAGCTTTGAACAATTTGCTGTTTATTGCATTAAGCCACACTAACTCACCTTATTTCTGAACGCTGGTTTATACTTTGTCCGGGGACATGGAGGAAAGACAAGAATGCAGCAAATGTCGTCTTGTCGACAATTGTCTGCAGACAGAATTGTTGCATTATAATTGGAATCGTCGCATTAGAGCTAGAACTGCAGCCTTCCAAATGTCTGTAGAAACCTTATTAGAGGAATTGAAAACTGGCCATCCCACTTTTAAACACTAAGAAAACAGAGCGTTCTTCCACATAATGAAGCGATAACCCAGTGAACCGCACAGCCGGGGTCGACACAGTGATATGACACGGCTATGAAATCCCAGATCCAATCAATAAGACGAGGCGCCATGCGGGGAGTCAACGCCCATCACTTAAGTTAAAAACCGTTGAGGAAAACACCCGGTGACTTTAGTGACGTGTAAGAACGGTCCGGAAACTCGTCTTTAAGAGCGACAGACTACTAGGAAACAGGAGGGTCGGTTTGAGGCCCAACGGCTACACACCCAGGATGTAGTTTACGACACCGCAAGCCGGAGACCAGGAGGGGAGTCGAGAAGAAGAGGAGAGTAGAGCGGGGGAGGAGAGAGGAGGCCTTATTGAATTATTGAAGGTCTGGAGGATAAATCCGCTGCGGATATGCCACAGTGGCGGAGGCACAGAAAGCCCCACCGCGGCTGGGACAGCGTGACGAGCGCAGGCTTTGACTTGCTGACCTTGGGGTTGTTAAAACAAGCCCTCCGTCAGCTTTTCTGCAAAATATGTTTACCTCCGGCCGAGACGGAAAGAGGGGGTGGGGGGGAGTGACGGAGAGATAACCAGGGCGGAGGGAGAGAGGGATTGAGAGAGAAAGGGGAGAGCTGAAAGGTGAATCGCCAGAAAGAGAGAGTGGACCGCTGACAGTGCGGGAATAACCACGCTGCCGTTCGATAAATCATTTCTGGTTCCAACGACAGCGAGAGACAGCGGGTGTGTGACACCAGAACAAGCAGTGGACGGTTGTTTTCTCGCGACGCTCTTTCACACCAGCCTCAGAAGTGAGCCGTGACCACGGCAGAGGAGATGAAACGCAGAATGAACCGAAGCATTAGAATGCTGAGGGGGCAGCGAATAAGAAAAGGAAAGCGACCCACACAACTAATACGTTAACCAACAATCATCGATAGTTATCTGTGAAATAAAGAGAGCGGTTATCCGTGCGTGCTTGAAGACATCTCCAATAATTCCCGTTTTTCCTCCAGCAGAACCATTTTCCCTGCGTGCCCTAACACATTCTAATTTTCATTTCATATTTCCAGTATCTCCCGGAAAGATAGCGAAACCTCCGTTTGTCTGAAAGGTAGGTTTCCTGGAGGCGACCGTCGGCGCGTGAGGCCGTTGGCGTATTTGTGCGCGTGGAGTTCTCCTCTACAAGCCGAGGGGTGGAGACGGTCTTATTATCAACATCTGTCTGAGGCGTGGTCTGGTTTGGGCCAGCGCTATGACCGACTGGAGCCCACCCTCGCCCCCCCTCCTCTAACCCCCTCCATCTACCAAGACACTCATTTATCCACCTCCGCCACCCCTCACATCCCTGAAAGGGACCGGGGGTGTCAATTTGTCACCCAGCGAGTTACCGCCCCCTTTGGGGTGGGGGTAGGGGGTACCTGATCATTCCGTCCTGTGGTCAGACCTGACACTAGGGGAAGAGACGTTGCTGATAGGAGGACCGTACACACACACACACACACCATAATGTTCGCATAATCCCTGACCAGGTATGAATATTGACACTTGGGTATCCATTACAGCGATGAAAAAAGATAAAATGGCCGCTGGCATCATGAGTAACTGGACACGTGTAGTGATGCCATGTCTATTTTCCAGGCTCCTCTGTGGCCCGTCCGACAACACCAATGACGTGTCATAGAGGCCTTCTCCCCTTCCTAAATCCCATGTCCCCACCAAGTCCACCTCTTTTCAAACCAGTGCCATTCTTGACCACAGGGCTCTGGTCAAAAGGTGTGCACTATATTTGAGGAAGCACATAATCCAGTACTATTATGACCAATCGCTATGTATTGCGTAACGTCTTGTGTTCACTTTGGATGTAGTTGGCACTGGCAAATTGTTTTCATCGGCACATTGTCTTCACTTCCAAGGTAACCACACGACTGTTCTAACTCCACCACTGCAAATACTGTATGATCCATGTTCTATACTTCACTACATGTGTTTCTAAATCTGAAATTCCAGGCTTCTGTTAGGCTCTTCAGAGAGCGGGACTGATCATCCCCTGAAATTAGTATTTTATTAGCTAGTTAGCACTTTGTTGAAAACTCACATCTAAATAAAAAACACACTGTAAGACTCAACATTGGTTTAGGAAAGCAAGCAGCAATTTGCCATAGAAAGATGAACAAATATGAAAGAAAACGCTGTGGAACATACTGACAATAATCAAGAACAAAACACACCGGCCCACACACCGTAATTGAAACCAAAATCGAAACCCCACTCCTAACTAGCCCGACATCGAAAACTGCAGCTGATGGAGAATGTACTGTGCGAGTTAATCCTCTTGGTTTGTTAGCGGTGTTAATCGGGCGTGCCAAATTAGAACCTTAACATATTGGCCCAAACAGGCCCAAGTGTTTGGCCTAGCAGAGCGTTGCTTCTGCCTTGCCTGCTTGAATCCTCCAATTCGCTCCTTTCCCTTCCAAACTAATAAACCCCCCTCTGCGAATCCCCCATGAAGCCCACCGTAGCAACCGTCACATTAATAACAGCGTGCTAGTATTCAAATTTTCCGAGGGAAAAGCTAAAGAAAGATTGAATGCCCTGCCGTCGCGCGGACCAAAGATTGAAGACGTGTCTCATTGACATTGTTAAAAGTTTATGAAAATATATGAATTCTCAAACGCGTTGGGCTGCTGGGGTCTCTCCGTTCCCGACAGTCCTGTTCGAGATCCGGGCTTTTAATCAAAATGATTGAATACCGTAAGTTCGGATTCAGGGATTCTTATGGCGAGGACGGATGAAGTGTCACGGTCCCGGACCCCAAAAAGCTAGACGCGCTCGTACGTGCGTGTGCGTAAAAAAACAACAACAAAAAAAGGTTCCGTCTCTCTGGGAAACGCATGCATCACCCTCCGCACGCATCTTGTTTTCCTCGGGAATGTCGGCGAGTGTTCAGCTAAACGACAGGCGCCGCATGTTGCTGGATCGCGTTTAACCGGAGCCCAGCTGATAAAAAGCCACATATGGCGTGGCCACGTCTCGTCCGATACAGCATTCATATGGCGTGGCCACGTCTCGTCCGATACAGCATTCATATGGCGTGGCCACGTCTCGTCCGATACAGCATTCATATGGCGTGGCCACGTCTCGTCCGATACAGCATTCATATGGCGTGGCCACGTCTCGTCCGATACAGCATTCATATGGCGTGGCCACGTC
>JACXGK010001087.1:0-68634 GCA_016801125.1 Novumbra hubbsi | reverse complement strand
GCATTGCAATCAAACAAGTCCACCTTCGAGTCGTTTAACCAGACAGGATGGCTCCACTTGTTTTCTTTTTTTACCCAGGTGTTGTCTGGTCAACTTCAGTCATGCGTTTTATAATTCTCAGGGCAACTGGCATTTCCGTTTCAACCTCCCATATAGGCCAGTTTGTGCATTCTTTATGACCTCGATTTAACCCTGGCCTTGATTCAACCTTCACAAGGTGCCATGCTACCATAGACTTTCACACATTTAAACTCTTAAAAAAGATTCAACAAAAAAGTGTCAAGAAGTCTTGCTCATCTAAATAATAAAACCGTCGCAGTGTAAAAACGGTCTCAAACACACACTCTGCACTTTCCTTTTTGAGATGAATATGGAGAGGTGAAACCTCACCCTTGGCAGTGGCATACAAACATGCACTGACACACATACAGACATGTCCTCCATAGCTATCCAGGAATAACAAATACTCCTATCCCCAGTCTTACCTGTTCTGCTCCTGGGCTGCATCTCTGTGAACCTCTACATTCGTACCAGTCTGAACATTAAATTATGCGAATAGGGTACCATTTGTGAGGGTAGACACAGTAGGTTGTTCATGCCTAATTCAGCCCCATTTATTTCCCCAAGAACACAAAGGAATGACTGTGTAATCACTTCATCCAATGTAGCAAAGTTAATAATACTATTTGTCTGCTGCTACGAGTCACCTCTAACATGGATCTCTTCCTCCAAATCTAGTTATTTTTGTCTTTCTAAATTTATTTTTTCTGTCCTTTTTATCTTAACTTCTTCTGCCCCCATTTGTTTATTTAATTTTTCTCTTGATTTTCTTTTTGTTGTTTTTTTTCTTTGATTTCTGTAAGACTACAGCTTCAAACATTTGTTAGCCTGGACAGAGGGCAACGAAATGACCAACTGCCAGAAATAATAAGCACACGTGCTTTGCATTTGTAATTTCTTGCTTACCTAATACCTCAAGGCCTACTTCATCACACAATTCCTCTGGACACACAATACATCAGACTGACATATGGAAAACTCTTCTTTCATTTTTTATTACGTTTTGCCAAATAAAACTGTAATATCTATTGTACATAAATACACTGCAAAATTAGCTCTGATGCATCTTGTGTCCAATTTTGATCTGATGCATCTTTGAGTCCACCTGTGACAAATACCAACGAGTGGACATTTAAAATGGCCAGACTAACATTTAGGGTCCCACACTAGCCATGAAGTCAAAGGATTGCTCCGGAAACCTCTAAGAAAATTGTGTAGCCACATAGATCTGTGAAGGTTGTATAATCCTTTTAAAAGAAGCATTGAAAATTCCCAAGAGCACATCTCTATTATTGTTAAAACTAAGTAACAAATCCAAAAGGACCTTGGTCAGAGAGGTAAACAAGAACCCAATGGCCACTTTAAAAATGCTTCAGAGAGGCTATAACGAAGCCACTCCTGGGTAAAATGCATCTGTCATACAGTCTGAAGAATGGCGCATGAGGGGGAAAGATTTTCTGGTCTAACAAGACTAAAATCTTACTATTAAGCCTTAATGCCTTGTGCCAAATCTGTCAAACAATGTACCACTCATCACCCTTTGGTTAAGCATTGTTGTGGGAGCATCATACTATGGGGATGCTTCTCACTGGAGGGAACTGGGAGACTGGTCAGGATTGAGGGAAGGATAGAGGACTCCGAGTGCACAGGAACGCCGACTTGGTTGAAGATTCATCTTTGAGCATGACTTGAAGCATAGCCAACGCTTGACAAATCTATCAATGTCCTTCAGTGGCCCAGCCAAACCCCAGACTTGAACAGCACTGTAGATCTGTGGGGACACGCGAAGATTGCTGCTCACCGACACTCGTAACTCTGAAAGAGCATTAGAGGATTTAAAAGAAGGAATGGAAGAAACTCAGGTGTTGAGAGTTAAAGGCAACCCCCCACCCCCACCCCAAACATTGGCAATGGATCCTTTACCTAGTACTTAAAAGGAACTGATTTCTTACGTACATTAAATATATTTCTGTTCTTCCTCATAGCATATTGAGACCGATATTTAATATTTTGCAGTACTGTTTTATATATTGGGGGTGTAACAGAATGGATATTGTACAAATCCGCAGCACAAATGTGTACCGTCCTCTTGTGGACCAATGTCGATTATATCTTTTAAAAGTGTATGTATTACGCAACACATTTTGCAGATTGTGAGATTGTATAAATACTTTCCAAATGCACTGCACATAACAGAAACGTCCTGAATTAAATAGATCGAGCATCTACCATCCTAGTATTGTAACTCTTCAGGTCACCCCAGTCTTGCTCTCCATTCCTTACCCCTCCCTCTTTGGCTGCCTGCAGTAACTCTATATGCTATTCCATTGGGTCCTAGGCAGCACTGCATCCACATGTAATTGGCTACAGGTGTTCTACATTATTCCATTCCAACATTCCCAGACAGATTGTACATTAGACACGTTCCCGTTTCATCACAGTTTATTAATCGCCACGGGAACTAGATAATTAATCTCCCTCTTGAGTTAAGGAGAAGAGGTTATTCACTTTCTCCTCCCCTAAGTCAGACTGCCCTGTTAGTTTCTGAAGTTTTTTTTTTTTTTTCTTTAAATCTCTGGGTTCCACTACTAATTGAAAGCAGTTTTGGTTGAGATACCTGAAGCTTTAGAATATGCGTGCATGCGGGGAGATACCTGAAGCTCTATGGATGTCTCCAGTTAATGTGCGGTGTTATGGGAGGCTGGGCATTGCTTAGTTTGGAGGACAGAGTAAATTAGTTCTCTAGACAGTCCACTATTAAACTTAAAGGATGGATTTCAACCTGCACTTCAATTGAGAATAAAGCATAAAGAGTAACCCCACAGTCCTTTCCCTCTCTTCAAGCGCTTTCATGAAGACAAGCTAACATTTTCACAGATGGAATGTATTCGACAGCATATTGTGCTTTGCTGTGAGGCAGGCGTGCTCATGTCGTCTCGCGCTGTTAGCAAAGCTAGGTGAAGAATCACTTATTTTTCCTAATCTCCTCTTCACTCCCTCACATACTGTTTGCCTCGCATTCTTTTCTTATTACAAAAATTCAATGACATTCTTAACATTTTTCAAAAACAATGCCACTCACAGGTCGTCTAAAAAGCCCCCATTTGTAAACTCCACAAATAACCTCTGTCTATGGATTCAAGCACTGGGGAGTTTGAATTGTGTATCTCTAAGTGCATTGATTCCCAGAAGGTCCATACTTGTATAAATGTAAATTATTAAATGCTTACTTTGAACCTAGTTATGTGACTTCGGTCCCCGAAAATCCATACTTTTATTAGAATGTTAATTTGGTACAACCACCGACTTTTCCCTTGATTTTGTACTAAAGGCTGCAACATTAATTGATTTGAAATCGATAAAGTTGATAAGAAAAATAGTTGGCAATGGATTTCATTATAGATTAGCTAGGTTTACACAGCTAAGAAATAGTAATGGAAAAAACTGCAGTGCTTTGCACCATTACATTACAGTCTACAAGTGTCTGCTTCTCATAAGACTCTACTAGTTTGGCATCATTCCATAACTTGTGTGTTGAAGTAAAGAATCTTCTTGAACGACATTAATTAACTCAATGCTAACTGTAGCACCACTAAGGCTTGTGTGCATGCAGTTGGCATGAGGGGGAAAATAAAGACTTAGTGCAAAGTACTTCTCCAATCCAACAGTTTATTGCATTAATTACAATAGCTAAAAGCTATTCTTAAAGCTGCTTGTTAAAAGATTCCCTGCAACATCCTTCCTTTCTTTATTACTCTTTTATAATTCTGGGTAAATTCCAAGACATTAAAGGACACCATTTAACTGTGTTGTTTTGATAAATAATGAATAATATAAATACTTTTTTTTTTTTAAACCTAACAAAAACAGCTTTGTAAAACATCTGTTGACAAACTGAATGAAGATGAAAATAAACTATTCTATATATGTTTTATTTTAATTTAGTTTTACAGAGAGCATTATGCAAAAATAAGTAAAACACTTGCATTTAATCATAATGTCTATGTCCATTAATGAGTTAATTGAAATAATTGTATCTAGATTTCAAAAATAGTTGTTAGTGGCAGGCCTAAATGAATCTCTGGTTATTTGAGCCAGTCTAACTGTTGGAGCAACAGCAATTTAGAAACGATTTATGGTTGTTTTTGCTATTGGTGGATTTCTCCAACTCTAGATATCATGCAAAGAAGACAATAGTAGCTAACTATTTAGTATTGACCTCTACGTATCCTTACATTCCATTAACACACTATGATCAGTGCATATTAACTCCAGGGAGAAGTTGATTAAGTTTAGTTACTGCACAGTCTTAGAACAGCCACAATCCAGCACTTACAGTAAATTAACTTCTCAAGTTATAGCATGAATACTCAAAGTAAATGGTACCTTGTCCACAGCAATGTTTTTGTGAAACAGGGCAAATAGAAAATGAATGTCTAATCATCTTCAAAGAGCAATAATGGTCTGTAATAAAGGCTGTAATATACAATTACAGAGAACCAGCATCTTGTTAGCCGAGACCACACGCGTGTGCAGACACACACACAATTCTTCTTGTCCAGAAGGTCTCTTTCATGGCTACAAAGAGTAATTGCCCTCTACCTGGGAAGGCCATTTGGTAAACCTCATCTAATTAAAAAGAACAAATGAGTCTTTTTAGGAACTGTTTTCAAGTGGCCAACTCTACAGCTAATGTGAACAAAAGACTTTCGTGAGGTCATCATTATTAGTGCATTTTAAAGGGAGGCTGTTAAATCACACTGCAAGTAATTACTTCAAGTGTCGGTCATGTTATCTGAGATTTGTAACTATTCCATCAACTAGCGTTGGCCATGTTATCTGAGATCAATGACTAACTAGTACCCGGTGGTGGGTTTATATTGTCTACACCTGTTCCCCACTTGAGACGTGCTTGCCTTGACATCCGATTGTCACGGTATCATCAAGAGAACCGCCCCCTCAGGATGTGACACCCGCTCCCATTGGCCGTCACTTACGCGCCGCCTCCCTCTCAGGCCTGATTGCAAGGGTTTACAGTGACGTACACATTCATACGCAAAGCATATCTGCCGCAGCAGAGAGTGGCTGGCTCGAGCGGACTAGCGGGGGAAGTATTTGTAATGCGTAAACACGCATTCTTGGGAGGGGGGGGGGTGTTCAGGCATTCATTTGTTATAGTTAATGTTGGGAGTGAGTGATTTTTATCAGCGCCCCGGTGGGGATGTGACATCTGTTCGGTCTCACTGCATCACTTTCCACTGTGAATTGAGAGTTTCGGGCCTGAGTCAGCGTACTGAACTGAGATCGGTTTATACTCTGATCATGATAGCACCTCCCCCAAAATAACCGTTGTTTGGAACTGGGCAAGCCGTGTCAAGCCTATAGCTGGGATATTAAACTAAAATGAGAGAACGACTAGCAGGCTATTGATGATACATTTTGTTAGGTAACCTGTATTCTAGAGATGGGAACGAGGTATGGTTGAGTACAATATGTAGCCTGAACTGTAATGAAGTCTGGAATCAAGCAGGTTTACTAATCTGGGTTAATATGTTGATGTGCCTATAGTAAAGCGCTGTGACCCAATGTATTTACCACAGCTGTCTCTGGCCCAGATTGTTATCTTAGCACATATCCCATATTACCGGTCAGAGGCAGTGTTCTGACTCTTAAAAGCAGACCACACCGGTGTATTGGCACATTGAACAATGTCGTGCAACTCTGTTCAAAATAATTTGTAGGGCTAGAGTTAAAACCGGAACATCTAATCTGAATTCCTCCATTTTGAATCTCTTGATGTCTCTAGTTGTCAAGATAGCAGCAGCAGTAGTTAAAAAAAACGCAACAAATTGAATGGTGGCATGCGACACATACACCCAATGAGTTTGTCCATATATTTATCCGTTACGGCGTCAATTAGGGAATTTCACCACCAAAAACCGATTTATATGCGTGTCGCCATGTTCTTATTAAGCCCGTCTCATCTGCCTGCATTTCTGTTGTAATTGTTTCGACTCACTGCCAGCCACCGGGTCGACCACATTATCATGCTTCCCTCTCCCTCCTTCTCCCCCACCCACCCCGTCTGTCTCTCGCCCAGTGTGCCACGCGGAGCTGAACGCCATCATGAATAAGAACTCGGCGGACGTGAAGGGCTGCTCCATGTACGTGGCTCTGTTCCCCTGCAACGAGTGTGCCAAGCTCATCATTCAAGCGGGTGAGACACACGTGCGACATCCCTCCCCCCCTCTCTACAGGGCCGAGCTCTGCCCTCTCTCCCCTTCACCTCCCTTTTTTGAATCCGCACCCTCATCCCCCCCTGGTGGTGGACTTGTCTCCCGGTGAAATAAATAACAATCCTAATCCCTCATGTTTTGGTGTTTCTTTTCTCCAGTCAACCAGGGTCACAATACTGCTACTTTTCTTTGGTGTTGCTTTCCTTTTCTTGTTCTATACCTTTCCTTGACGTTTCTTCTCTCTGCTCTCAGACACACACACACACACACACCAGTCTTATGCTTGATAACTTGACACCCTTCTCAACCTCATCCATCTGTACAAGCATTTTCTGCCTCTCCCTACCTCATCTCTACTATCGTGTTCTACCTCTCCCGACCTCATCTCTACTATCGTGTTCTACCTCTCCCGACCTCATCTCTACTATCATGTTCTACCTCTCCCGACCACATCTCTACTATCATGTTCCAACTCTCCCGACCTCATCTCTACTATCCTATCATGTTCTACCTCTCCCGACCTCATGTCTACTATCCTATCATGTTCTACCTTTCCCAACCACATCTCTACTATCCTATCATGTTCTACCTCTCCCGACCTCATCTCTACTATCCTATCATGTTCTACCTTTACCGACCTCATCTCTGCTATCATGTTCTATCTCTCCCGACCTCATCTCTACTATCATGTTCTACCTCTCCCGACCTCATCTCTGCTATCATGTTCTACCTCTCCCGACCTCATCTCTACTATCATGTTCTACCTCTCCCGACCTCATCTCTACTATTATGTTCGACCTCTCCCGACCACAATACCTAGGTACTTGGCTCTCCTGACACATCTTGTTTAGCCTAAGTACTCTACACAGTATTCAGGCTGGAACCACCCTGTTATGAGAGCAACACATACTGGATGATACAAACAAACCCCAGTCCATCTAACAAATGGAAATGTTGTCTCCATTTCCCCTTTGTGGGAATTCCCATCCTTGATAAATAGACTTAGTCAGTACAGGTTTTCACCAAATGGCATGGTCTATTTAAAAGAACAATCAAATTCAACTGCAGCGATGCCTCTCGGAGCGTCTCTACAGGTTCTGGGTGTACTCCATCCCCAACCATGTGCACACGTGTGTTCCTGTGCAATCTGTGTCAAGGTGACGCTGACAGCGTGTTCGGCATGGGAGCGAGAGCTCGTGGGGAACGGGTGTGACCCCCCTAACAGAGCACAAGGTTCCACGGTGCGGGACTCTCCCGGTGTCCTGCACCACAGGCTGTGTCTTGTCGAAACGAAACCAGCAGCAGAGCTACATCCTCATTTCGCTCCTGCACTCCCCCTCTAGTTTTCTCTCTTTTTCTCTCTCAAACGTTCCCCCCCGTTCACTTCCTCCCACCCCCTGCTGGTTCTCCTCAGGCGAATGGCCTCCTGGAGCTCTGCATACCGCAGTGACACACACTACCCCTTCACAAACACACACACACAACTAAATATACCAGCCGACACTGAAAAAGCGACACGTACCCTATTCTTCTCCCCTCACAATTTAGTGCATTTAATTTGCGACCTTGCCCTCCCATCTCAGTACTCCCCAGTGGGTTTGGGAGAGTTGAAGACGCACTACCTGCCAAACTGCTTGGAAGTGATTGCTGGTTCATGCAACAGCAGGACAATGCCAGTCATGGCTAACTCGCCCTGGGTGCAATTAGTCCCATTTATTCCTTTTTTTGGTGGAAATTTATATATTTCTTTTATTTAGCAATAATGCATTTGAAAATAAACTATAAAACTGTGTGTGACTATACAATTACGTATTTATAGGATTTTGGAAATGAGTGCTTTACATTAGATATACTGCATGTAATAATGTGCCGTTGCACAGCCTAGGCTGCTGAATTTGTAAGATAACCTTTTGCTCATTTTGAAATGTATTTTAATTTGTTTCAGTCATGAGTTGGGATTTTTTGACTAGCTACACACCACTACATACACTGCCACGCCGTGTCGAGTTGGTGACAGCGTTAAACAGCGTCGTAGTACAGACGGAGCCCGACCGGGTATGGGAAGCTAGCTTAGCGGTAACAAGCCAACCTCATTAGCGTTGCCCCCTCAACCAGACTCGGCGAACGCTTGGCAACAAGCGCCGTGCTTCATGCCGGTGACATGCGGTGGCTGCTCTCGGTCAAAGAAGCGCTGGCGGTCTCACTCTTCCCTCCAAGCTTTAATCTTCCCTCTCCCATCTCCATGGTTTTCCACCTGTCCCGTCTGAAGCACGTGTTCACCGCGGCGCTGGCTAAACGTATAACTCTACGGAAAGCTGGCACACATTTATTGGGCAAATGTGTGGGAAACATTTCCACTTGACATCACACACTCTGGATGAAGAGCAATTTGAGGGATGAGGGACCTTCGCGCAAGGCCTCCGACGGTAGGGCAGTAGGCCAACCATCCTAAAAAGACCCCACGGATTTCTGTCCATTGACATTCAGTGCCGGTTTGCGCAGGGCTCCATTAGGACGTCTCCTTTGGAAGGGGTCACAGAGAGTGTTTGAGCCCCCGCAGCCAGGGGAACCGGCCTCCGAGGGCTGTCGCACTGCGCCTGTGGGTTTCTGGCCGTCCGCGGGGGTCACCCGCACGCCTAAAGAATGCGCCTCACGTGCCGGCAAACGGAGCGGCCTGGCCCCCCGAATTACAGTAAGTAACTTTTGGAAGGCCTTGAGTGGCCCTTGGCCCCTCCAAAACGGGCATGTGTGCCGGCATTCTCTTCTGCAACAGAACCCATGGCCTCTCAATACAGTGGATGAATGGGAGGGAGGGAGGGAGGGAGAGGAGTATTCTTCTGGCTAAAGGGGGCACTGTGGTCTTATCATACGCCCTGAACAAGAAGTCCCATCTGATCTACCTATTCTTTGTCTCTCACTCCGTCTATCTCGCGCTTCCACCTTTCTTCTCTGCCTCCAGCGGGCCACCCATTCAATCGACGTTTGAACAAATCTCTCAGATTACCTGTTTGTAGCTGGAGTTAGGAGGAGTTGTGCTACTTTTCAGTAGCTGTGGCGCCGTGTCGAGGTACCCGAAACCTCCCTCTCCGCTCCCCTCCGGTCTCTTTTTGCCTTTTCATCTCTGTTTTCTGGTTCTTCTGTAGTCAGTCATTACATGGGTTTTTTATGTTCTCCCATTTTTGCTCGTACTCATTTTCGCTCAATTACTTCGACTTTTTCTCTCTTCCTCCACCGCTCCCATACCTCCCCCCCGTTCCTCTCCTCCACCCCTTCGTTAGCTTGCAATTAATTGCACATTATTGCCTTGTTATTTACTGCATAAAGCCTTTCAACTCCGTCTCACGTCTCCCACGTTCTCCACCTAAGTCCGTAAAAGCTGCGGCTCCGGCCTTCCGATGCCATCACCGTTACGATGTGTGGCCACTCGTTCTCTCCTCACCTCTCAGCCGTGTAGGTGGCTTTCGGTCCTGGACCGGTTTGAGAATTAATTAGGATTGTCCCAAACCGAGGCATTGCTTCAGTTTTTCGCCGTCTTGCCGGGAATAACTGGTACAACCGCAGACGCTAATCACTAGCTAGCAGGTTATCTCCCCTTAAACGCTCCCTTGCTAATTCACTTACAGTTCCGGCTGCTCCACCCACCACCTCATCCCAGAGGCGCCATTCCCATTGTGCTCCCATTAGCTTATCTGCAGGCCCTTTTGTTGTCATGCTAATGGGATGCTCCTCCACAGAGTACCATTTACCCTTGAACCATTACGTCATGGGAAAACGCGTGGCCACGAGGCGCCAATTCCTCCCTTCCCTTCGGCTTCTCCTCGGACGTGTCTCTCTTTCCGTTACCCTGTCACATGTCCCCTCTTTCCCCCACTTGGTTGTCCTCCTCTCTCCATCGCTCCCGCTTCCTTCTCATAGCTGTCGCTAGGGTTTACTCCTCACCCCGGGCCCTCCCCCTGTATCCGTCCTCGCCGGTCAACAGGATGTTTAAAACATGGATTCACAGGGGCCGCCTCAGTGGTTTTTCTGTGCCGGGCACAGGACTCCCCAGTGCCCGCCTGCCATCTTTCCCCGCCATCCTTGTCACTTCGGGTCGACGCTGGCGAGGGACCAAGCACGTCTATCACTGGCGCAGGCGTTCCCACGCGCGCACTCCCGTACGCGCCGTGTCCATCACCGACCGCCACTGTCTCGCTGGACAATATGAAGTGTTTTGCCGTTTTGTTCTCTTCCCAAACGGCTGGCTAGCCCTACTCCCACTCGCCCCAATCTCATGAATTATTCAAGCTCGCCCTCCTGTCCACTTAAAAGTGAACGAGTCACTGTTGTGGAACCTTCCAGAATGTGTGTGTGTTTTCATTCAAACCGTCTCTGGTTTGAATGGTCCTTTTTCCAGTTGTCCGCGCTGGCACGACTGGTCACCGGTACTCCAGTGTGTTAACTGCTTCATTGGTATCAGCGATATCAGTCCAAGGAGCCGCCCTTACAACAAGCCTCTGTCGTCTTGGAAACAGGCTGAGATGAATAAGAGCCTATTTCTGTTTTTACTGAAATAGAAGAAATTTGAATGTGTGCTTTGCCAGTCCTTACTCCTTTTATGGCTTCGATATAATCGCGGCATTTCACCTGCAGTATACGTACTTCATAGTGAAAGGATACATCTAGCCAATCTCCAAGTCATAGACCTGGCACATTTATACGAAACATATGGATTTGTTTTTCTGCTGTGGCTTCTCTCAAGACCACTAGGATGGGAGATAGTTGAGGCAAAAATATAATACAGAGTCAAGAGCACTACGGCTTGACCCGACTTCGGTACTTAGAACCCCATCTCAATGGTCATAAAGCTAAACGGCCATTACATCCTGCCATCTTGGCTCTGAAAGACAGGTTTCAAGAGAACCAGCTTCATTTCATCCCATTGCATCTAATTGATGTGTATATGCTACCGTACACTTGACTAAAGCTCTTTCCTTGGCGACTTGCAAAGCTCCCTATTTGGTGCATGATCTGCCCCCAGTGCCGGGTTATCTGAAGTCTGTGAATCAGTGTCTTTTCTCTGTTGGGAGCAGCCCTTTCAAACTGAAACACACAAATGCAGCACTTCTAAATGCCACAGGCTGTTTTGTCTGTTGGTCGTCCTGATCTATAGGATCCACAAGTTGCTGCTCCTTCTTATTGGAGTTGAGAGGCGGTGAACCCCCGGCTTCACAGCGGCTGAGGCCCCAGACAGCTGCATATTCGCCCACAGATCAGACTCTTGCCCGCGCTTTGGACCGGAAATGTAGTACCCTTTAAAAAATTGATTTTAACGTCCTACTCCCTAAACGTAAACTTAAGACTTTAAGCCTAACCTAAACCAATTCTTTAAAAGTAACTCAAATACTAAACACACAAGCATATAAAATGGTATTGTATACAGTGAGGATCAGTCCGACGGTCCTCACTTACTCAAAATGTCCTCTTTAAATATTATCGAAATGAAACCAGTCTTTATTTTAATAGCAATTCAAACACACACACGCGCATGAACAAACACCCACAGGAACGAACACATGAACAAAAACACACGGAAAACAGACAAACCCACCCAAATACGAACAAGCACACCCAAACACGGACAAGTACACCCAAACACGAATGGACAAACACACCCACATACGAACAAGCACACCCAAACACGAACTGACAAACACACCCACATACGAACAAGCACACCCAAACACGAACTGACAAACACACCCACATACGAACAAACACACCCACACATGAACACTTTCCCGGACACAAACGGACAAACACACCCACACATTATGGACAAACACACCCACGAACGAACACACCCACACTATCCAGCCCCACATCACAATGGAATGCCCGGTTGCCCACTTTAATGGTTATGGCAACACACACGGCTGCCAAAATAAACCATTCTAATTTCAAGCCACAGCCCCCATTCCCCCTCTGTGCTACTTAGTGGCTCATGGTGGTCTTGACAGCATTAGCAGACCTACAGTTGGAGGTACACCGAAACACGCACCCCCTCCCTACGACAATCTTTTTAACCAATCATTATTTCCATCCCACCCCAGTAGAGTTTTGCATGGCCCTCTCTAGATGATATTGACAGTGCACTGTGTACGTCTTTTATTCCTGGTTTGTTTATTGGATATACATTTGGAACAGCAGTCTTATCCCGTCTGCTGAAATATGCCAACCCGCATCCGGACATTACTTCAATAACCCAGCTGGATTCAATGTATTTTATTTTGTTCATGGTTATTTATATGTAATTTTCTTGTGGTAGAGGAAAGTTTTGGCAGGGAATCGTATTTTTTGGGATTAACGATTTCTGTCCTGGACGGCTGCACGTCATCGACGTTGTTGTGTCTGTTGGGGTCACACTCGTTTTAGAACCAGTATACCTAGGGCTAATACAGCCTCGTATGAATATCGAAATATCAGCAGAGGCAACATTTTCAATAGATAACTGTGAAAGAAGAATCTTCCATCTACACAATTTTGTGCAAATGTGCACCCTGTGACCTTTGACTGGAGTAAACAATTGGGCCGTAGTGGACTTACTTCCACTTAGGAGCATGAATCAAAATGCGTTTTTACCTGTTCATACGATTGATTCCTAGCCAATTACACCCCTATTGTTTCTTTTGAAAAGTATTTTCTATGGTTCTATTTGGTCAATGTTATAAATGTCACGTTTTCTGATGTCTAAATCCCTGTTTCAATATATTTATTTTAATCCAGGCAATGTAAAATTTACCCTGTGGGCGATAGGGAAGCAATTTTACAATTTGCCAGTAAATAGACCTTTTTGATGGACTTGCCCTGTACACCACTGAACAGTCATTGGTCTGTTATGATAGAACCAGCCTTGTAACATCATGCCGTTGTCCAAAAAGCTAGTATACTATAAAAATCTAAAGAATAATTCACCACACTACACCAGTGTATGGGGCGTGGAATTGACTCTGCGTGGGATCCCCTTTGCAGATCACAGGCAATACAGCAGCTCTTTCACAGTTTCCCGCAGATGAAACTGTCTGATAATACGGAGCAGGTGCGACTAGGACACCATGCCAGGTAACGCTGAGCTAGATTGAGCCAGCTGCTCTGAAAGCTTAGCCGATGCGGGGGAGATATCAGGCGGGCCCAACATGCATCCCTGTGGGACACCAAATCCTGCCTCTGCAGTTTAGGGGGTAGGGGTCCATCCACATCGTTTTTAGATAAATCAGACGCCCGTTGGATATGACCTTCAGTGTGCGAGTGTGTGTGTTGTGTATCTTTGACAGGTCTTTGCTTGCATGTGGACCTCCTGAGCATGATGGTAGCAATACCATGATCGAGTGAAGTGCTGTCGCGCGCCCTTTTTCTCTCTCGCACTCTAAAACACAAACACACACACACACTGAGTGGGTAAAAGAAAGAGTGGTTCAGAGGCGTCACCTCATGTTTTAAAGATGGCAGCTGGGGCTGGTAGATTTCCTGTCTTGTCATAAGCTTTTGGTATTGGACTCTGCCTGCTGTTGAGGGTTATCGACCGTCCCCATACACCCAGCCCACCCACACCCCAGCAGGCTTCACTGCGAGTACCATCCTCCTTCTCCCCTCCCTCGGTCACCATGGCCTGTCCGATAGATAATTGACTCTCCGTCTCTCTCTTCCCCCTCCTTTTCTCTGTCTCTTACCCACAGGTATAAAGGACGTGATTTATTTGTCAGACAAGTACCACGACACCACTGAAATGACTGCCTCCAGACGGCTGCTTAACTTGGCAGGGATCGAATACAAGTGAGTCTCCTGAGCCGCTTGCTTTTGCTCTTGCTCTCCCTCTCTCCCTCTCTCTCTCTCTGCGTGTGTCGCTCCTTGACTGAGGGGATGGAGGGTGGGGTGTGGATGTGACTTAATTAACATCTGCCGGCCGGAGAGGCTTGACGGGTCTGTGAGAGCAGGTCCAAACAAACAGAGCGGCACACCGAGCTCCCCTCGGAGTGAAAGAGCTAGTGGTGGCTGTGTGTAAGCGTGATACCGGGGTCGGTGGAGGGGTGGTGAAGGTCATACATGCATGTGTTTGTGGGTTTCGCCATGGGTACGTGGTGTTATGTGCCGGGGCCTGTGGGGTTAGGGCCGGTGTTTGAAGGTTGTTCCAGGGGCGTAAACCTGCCCAACAACGACCCGTTCTGAGACCACTATGGGGTCAGTATCCTCCCCCAGAATCAGGCCCCTGCAGCCTAAGATAACTAGCTGGCCTCAACACGCGGTCTGTGATGGGAGGGGGGGGGGCATAGGGAGGGGAAGGTCGAAGGGGGATGTTCTTATAAGCTTGGACCCAGTACTCTATGGTCAGGTTCTGTACTACCACTTTATGAGAACACAGTAAACCAACAAGTATATAGAGGTAGAGGATGGCGAGTTGCTGTTTATTTTGTCACACGTGTGGTGTGAAGTGTAAAAGATTGTCCTTGGGCATAGTTGTATGGTTTGTTTAACATTGACTATTTTTGCTGTACATTTCAAAGAGAATCTTTGACCGTATTCTAAACGGCAGTAAATATGTAAATAGACATTACACTAAACCCTGGTGTGTCTTTATGCAAAACTTGTTGCACTTAATACATTTCAGTAAAAGGATTTAGTGATCATTACTCACCAGCAGTCACCATTAAGAGGTTTTTGTTCTGTTGGCTGGAAAAGGCAACGCCATCAATATAATTTCCCAGTTTGCATTGCCTTGTCATGTAAATTCTTGAGTTGGCAGCTATGACTGTATTTGATAGTGAGGGATGCTCAGATCTGCACTGAATTAGTACATTTTCAGTGTGACCTTTAAGTAAATGTCATCATAAATGTTAAACTCTAAATAGTGTCTGATGTAAGACAGTCCTGAAGTTTTAAAAAACATGACAGACACATGCTATTTCCCATCTTTTTGAAGCTATAATAAGGGGTTAATGAGGCCAAATGAGAGCCAGGTGTATCTTAGACCTGACACCTTTGGTTGTATGGGAATCATGTGGATACAACAGCCACAGAATTCTGTTAGGCTACAGGGGATACTGCTTATTGCTGAATAGCACACCTGCCTGATAACATGAACCAATTTGTTATTGGGCTCATTTCTGGAATAGGAAATTAGATTTTAAATGGGTGTAAGACGGCATTTGATTTTCATTTGATTTTTGCCGTTTTGTAAGCCTGGACACTTCAAGTTAAGTGAAAGCTTCAGGCCTTCATGTTTAAAAGAAAAGAAAAGTTACTCAACTGGAAAGCCATCGAATACCTGCCTGGCAATTACATCAGTGTATTAATTTCGAGTAAGCTTTAACAGGTGTTCTTGTGTGGTTAGGCTAGGTTAGGTAATTGGCCCACGTCTGATAATCTGAACCAATAATGTGAATCAATATATTTTATAGAGAAAGGTGTCTCAAATGTATTTTCAACAGCTAAGAAAAATGCTAATAGTAATGAAACCATCATACAAACATTATTTCTGAAATAAATAAATGCGTAGCAAAAATTACTTTTTGGCCTATTAAACTAACACAAACCGATGACTTTTAATTTAACCAATCTTTTTCTGCAACTGTCCATGTTCAGGTCTAATAACGCACCTTTATTATTCAACCTGAAAATGAAGAACTGCCAAACAGACAAGGAAATGTTTTTCCTCTCCTACTAAGTCAAACATTGTCTCTCCGTTCCTTAGCGTTCCAAACAGATGCTTATCAGGGGTGCTTGTTTTGTTGCTAGCTTAACCCCCCCCCCCCACCCCCGCACCAATAACAGAATAACCGTGAATGGGATGCGTTCATCCCAATCAGTTCAAACCCCACGCAAAATGCAACATTATCGGCCGCCACCAAGGAACACAAACGTCCTGCTGTGATGTTTTTGAACGCACCTCTCCCACTGGCTGATCACATGCACCCTGACAGCGCACATCGGAAGTGTGCTCTGTTGGTTGTACCCCCATTTTGAGTACGTTCACCTTGTTTCCGCATGCTTATTTAGCTCTGTATTCTTACCAGAATGGTTTTTGCAATGAGACAGGCGCACGCAGGTTTTATATCAAATGGCGCACACACTGCACCAATCGGCTCGTACACACGGCATGTAAAAATAAAGAATATCTTTCCTCACGTCCTTGTCTGCAGGTACACGAGCAAACAGACCTTTCTGGAATGTATTCCCCATTGTAATGTCCTTTACTTTACTTTTAATGAGCTGTCTAGCAAAGCGCATCCCGCTCATTTGAAAACACACACACACACACATCATAGAAAGCAGGGACATTTCCCATCCAGGCGTCTACTAAGCTATATGCACACCGCAGTCACTATATATAGCCTTGCTGCTCAGGTGGGTAAATACTGTCCAAATACAATCCTTTGCGTCAGATCAAATGAGACTGTCGAGACGGTAAGCCAGAAGAGATATAACCGTGAGTGAGTGTCCCGAATGCCACCTTATCCCGTATGTAGCACAGTACTTTATGGCTCTACCCAGAGGGGTATGGTCAAAAGGAGTTCACTCTGGGGAATAGGGTGCTATTTGAGATGCAAACCGACACTTCCATGTATCCGTGAAGATGTGTTCACATGGTCTGTCTGTGGGGGTGTGGAGGTTAACGCCTCTAGCTGGTTTGTGGATGGTCTACACACACACACACGCACAAGTGTACACACACACCCAGTACGCACCTTTTCAGGTTGTCCTCTAGCTGGAAATGTACTTCCTCCTACACGTTCATAACTATTTTATTTATATTTTCCTCACTTGTTCCTTCTCCATACATCTCTGCGTTCTCGCTCTATTTCGAACTCTTGATTTTTCGTGTGTGTTTGTCCTTTGTGAATTTTGTCAGACTGTTTTTGTCTAATTCGACTATTGAATCTCATGCCCCAATCGCAGTTTCCAGGGACCTTGAGAGAAATACATCTGTATTGCATATATGTTATTCAATGTATTTAGATGGAAATCTGTTTCAATTGGGCAGACTAAGTCATTTAATTGCCCGGAGCATTTCAATTTTTTGTTTGTATTTGTAGGAGAGGAACATTCTATAAGTATACATTATAATGTTTTACCATTGCGAATGGTGCAGTCTTTTGTCAAATGTTGGGCTGACAGAATCTTTAGTCTTGGGATTTAAAAGCAGGTGGTGGTATTCACTCTGTGCATTTCGAGTACGTGCCTGTGTGTGTATCCACTGTGCCTTAGTCTTCCTGGAAATCCATTATGGCTGTATTGAGGTGGCGTTCTGAAAGCAGAGCCAGGCTTTTAGTGCGTTTCGTTCTGGTCGACTCATTGACTCGCCAGAGTGGCTCTTTCTTTATGCTTGGGAACGCCAAGTTGTTAATATCCCTGTGCAGTCTTTTTAATTCAGATTTTAAATCATCATTCGTGTGACGTTTCATTTATCGAGCGCATTACCTAAGCTCATAGCATGTAGGGTAGAAAATGAAATAAAGAAAATATAAAAATGCTACAACTGCCAGGGTCAATAACCAGCCGCTGCCCTAGAACTCAAACAATTATTTGTAAACTTTTAAAAAATATTAAAATATTACAATTGTGAATTAAGTTGATGTTGGAATATTTGAATGTTGATTAATTTGAGTTTTTATCGTACAATCTTTATCTGTTAATTGTATTGCCCTTCGCTTTATCGTTTCATTCAGTATCATTACTGTGTTTTTTTTATTGTATTCAGCGTAACACTTCCTGCCTTAATAGGTTACAGCAACATACATACAATACGCTAGAACATTATCTAGACGGAGTGATTAGACGTTTACAAAGAAAAGTCAATAAACTTGACTTTAAAACCCAATGTTTTAATCTGGCTGTCTCATTTTGCTAGCAATGAAACCTGGTCATGCACATAGAGGAACATATGTGTGTGTATGTATGTGTATATATATATATATATATATATATATATACATATTTACCACTTATTTACCACTTTTTTGGTAAATAAATATGAACGTACCATATAATAATGTATTTTACACATTGTTGTCCAATTTAGAGGCCGAAATGCATTGACTGTTTATTTTTTTACATACTTAAAATAAGTCCGAAAACAGAGTAGCCTACATTGCTGAACCTCTATGATAATTGTATGGTTGTTTTACGTGGTGGACCACTGTTACAGACTAAACAGAATAAATGTTGGCCTGCATTTAATACCGCATAAAAGCTACTGTAGGCTGCATCATTTAAATTATGTTTTTATATGGAAATGCAATAGGATTTGCTCCATTGGTTTTGTTTCTGGGGTACTCGTATAAGGCTTAATTATGTTAACATTGAGACAGTAGTCTACTGGCCAATCCCCTGTTAAAATGGGTACAGTCTTGACGGAGTGTGGCAGGGTTTGATTCATAATTAGCAAGTGTAACAAATATCTGTATGAATGGTGCAAACCCACTGAAAAGCCTTTTAAGAGAATGTAATCAAGTTCTCAAGTCTCAATCAAAGTTTTTACTACCAAATTAAAATCATTATTTAATAAATTTCCCTTCATTCTTTTTATTTCAGATATTTTTTTGAACATGTAAATTACAAAGTTTTGCTTTTAAAAGAACTACACTGATGGGTTGTTCATTTCTGGCTCTTAATGTGTAATTTTGTGGCTGTTTAGAAACCATTAAGTCATTTTCAACACAGACCTGATTGGCTTAGACGCAATTAATTTAGCCGGTGCGGTTTTTGGTTTTCTGAGGGTCTGGATCATATATAAAATACAGCACTTGGCAAAAGTCTTAAGCAGCTGAAAGTCAAACTGAAACCATTTATGTAGGTAGTAAGCTGGTAGATTGGCACACCCAAAGGCTGTTTAACCCTTGTTAGTTTTTACTCAATGAGTAGACTGATATTGTTAACAAATAAAAACGCATTACCCAAACAGGTGACTGATGCCCTGTCAAATGTTTAACTGCTCTGCAACTTTATAAAGGCCTCAGAAAGGGTAGTGGCCTGTCTTAACTGCACTGATGGTAGCTGCACTGTAGCAGCAATGTCTGTGTACAATATACCATCAGACTCCATGTAGTGCACTTTTGACCGACGCCAGTTGCTTCAGAAGTGCTGTATTGTAAAGTGAATAGGGTTCCATTTGGGAGGCATTCTGTGACAGTTTATTTATCTTGAGAACACAGGCGGCTGCAGCCCTTTTCAGGGCCCTCAGGAATGAGAGCCAGATGCCCAAGTAATAAACCAGATACATCTAACCATCCATCCAGGCCTCTTGACATCTAGCTATACAGTCTCAGGGAAAGGTGCAGGCATTGGGACAGATGGACAGAGGAGATGGACATTGTAGGGGAGAAGTTAAGGGAAGAAGGTTAAAGATGTGAAAGAGGGGGTTGAGGAGAGAGCAGTGGTCTAGTCCCTGCTGGTGTAAGCATAGGATGAGGAGAGAGCAGTGGTCTAGTCCCTGCTGGTGTAAGCATAGGATGAGGAGAGAGCGGTGGTCTAGTCCCTGCTGCTGTGAGGAAGGGATGAGGAGAGAGCGGTGGTCTAGTCCCTGCTGGTGTGAGGGAGGGATGAGGAAAGAGCGGTGGTCTAGTCCCTGCTGGTGTGAGAGGGAGGGATGAGGAGAGAGCGGGGTCTGGTATTAGGGACCTCTGCTTGGGTTGAGGTGGGGGGGGATGGTCCTGGTTGTTACCTCCTAGAGGAGACTTACACCACCTCTTGTGGGTAATTGGAACCCACCAAGCTCCTTCCTGGGTGTTGGAGGAGATTAGGTTGAAGGGTGTGATATTATTAATCTCTTGACAAGTCATCCCTTCCATCATCCCTGTCCTTGCTGCCTTTCTCCCTTTTTCTCTCAGACTCCAGAAACCGTCCTTGTACTGAGAAGATTCTGGAAGTGTCTTAACTACACAGAATGACTTCTCTCTTGTTTTCTTCACCCCCCACCCCCTCTCTCTCTCTCTCTCTCTCTCTCAGGCAGTTCAAGCCCAAGCAAAACAAGATTGTCATCGATTTTAATTCTATTAACCACTCTGAGATGCACAATGGACCATGGGGAATACACTCACCTTGAGAGAGAGGAGGTGCTTTGATGTCCTATCAGTCCACCTTCTTCAATCACCTTTCATGACTAAAAGTCAAGGTTATCTTTACTGTCGGTTGTGAAAACCATGTATGGAATCGTGGAAAGGTTTTGCTTTTTTTTGTCTTTTTACTGTTCCATTAGTTCTAATTATTATGATATTGTGTATAGAACAGAGTCACAGGGTTACTTTATTTCCTTCTTTCATTTCAATTGCACTTTGCTAGGAAATTATCTACAAGTGGACTATGATCGTAATTTCACTTACAACTAGCAGGATTATTTTCCAGTTGTTGCAATGTTTTAATCTGTATCTTAGTTTGTAGACCAGCTACTGTATATTTTTTATCTTATTCTTAATACTGTGCAAAATGTTACAGATGTATTGTTACTGTACTAGGTCATAAAGTGCTGATACTGAATATAACCTGCTATTTTAATATTGATTAAAAACTTTCAAACATGTGTGCTGCTCATGTTAAATCAACCAAATAAACGACAAAGAATGTTTTGATGTCATTCAAATGTTCAGCCCAATGTTTTCTGTCATATTGAATAATGCCAGGAATCCAATCGTTAAAATATGTTGACTTGACAAGGTGTGTGTGTGTGCGTGTGTGCGTGCGTGCGTCCCTTTTGTCTCTGTGTAATACAAGATGCTAATCATTTTTGCGCCGGCCAATTCATTATCCCACCCTAAAGTACATTTGTTCAATTTCCCCAGAAACGTGTTCAGGTTGGGTTGCCAAGAAACAGGTTTGCAAATAAAGCTGGCGGCTGGTTACCAACAGAAAAGTAAAATGGTTGAGAAAGGCCCAAGTTTCTCCAGCATTTAGATTTAAACGGTCTCCATAACATTACGTGCTTGTATAGGAATTAGATGTTGAGGTTTTTTTTGCGGTCTCTTGACAAAAAAGAAACTATGCAAGTTGTGAAGTGCTAATGAAAAGAGCTTGACATTTCAGTGTTTTCCTTCCCATTGAAACAACTTTGTGATGGAGTGAGAAGGAGAGGGAGGTCTGAAACTCATTGATTTGCCTCATCTAAAGGGTGTAAGTTCTGTGAATCTCAGGAGCAGGTTCTCCGAGCCCTGCGGGATGCCAAACACACCTTTCTGTTTCCTCTTCTACCCCTCATCCCCTTCCCCAATTCTCTACCTCAGAACTTCTTTTTCAGGTAACTCCCTGCGTCCTTCATTCTTTTTAATAAGTGTCACCCACTGAGGTTCTCTTTGCTCCTGAGATAAAAAACGTGAAAGACTATTCCGGACAAGGCACCCGGTCTGGGAGCGAGCGAAGAAAAACAGCTGTGAGTTCAGGAGCGAGTCGATGTTTACCGGAAGCTTCCACGCGCAATTCTCCTTCTGAAATGTCTGCCCCTCACTGCTGCCAGAATCGCCTTAGTAGTATTCCCTGAACAGCCTTTGTCCTACATGCTCAGTGGCTCGCATTGGAGTTTGGCACGAGCGTCTCAGGTTTTCCGCCAGCGCGGATGGAGTGAGTGATCGCTGCGGTCGTTCTATAGAAATTGCACAGTGACCGTCTGCGGCTGGGAGACACAGATAGGGAGAAGAAGTGAGGAGCATGTCGAGTAGTGAGGTTCCTCCCGCGCAGACACACGGGTGGGCGTGCAGACAAGCACTCACTGTCTGTCTGGTTCTTCTTTTCATTTCCTGTCTTTCTCACTTGTGCCGTTTTCTCGGGGCCCTTTATCTCCCGCCCGTCTTGCGGTTTCATTCGCACCTTTTCCTCTTTCTCCTTCCCTGTGTTCTTACAGGTTAGCCATTTAGCAAGACTCTCTTATCCCAAGAATCTTACAGCTGCAACTGTTTAAGGGCCAGACCCAAGGACACTGCAGTCGATTTTTCCTCCCACCTTGTCTGTTTGGGTAGTCCAAGTAGAAGCCTTTCAGTCATCGACCTTTGAACCTCTAGGCCTGGGGTTGACCGTGAGATTCAGTTGTAGAAAGGTGGCAGGACTGGAATATTATTGTAAAAACAAATTATTATAAAAAAAAGTGAATTGTTGTCTGTGCTTAATTGCTCAAACTAATGTACAGAGAAAGTGTAAGCATGTAAGCATGTGTAGCTCTGGTGGTAAAGTGGCCAGAAGTGAGGGTGTCTTGTCCTGTAGCGCCGTGTAGCTCCGACTGAGACGTCAAACCGTCTATACAGGTGAAATGACACATGAAGCCCTGTGTGTGAGCGTGTAATGAAGCATGGGAACAAGCGATGTGTAGCGCTTTGCCTTTCATTAGCCAGACACTGCAGTGTCTGTTGTCTACCTACACACCTGCAGATCGAAATGTATTACTTTGCAGAAGTTCATTGTCTGAGTCCCAGAGGGGAGGATTATTTGAGTGGAATATAAAGTACCTCAATATGACTGAAGAAGGGTTTAGATGTCATATTTTATAGCGAACCTCCGATTTTGTCCATTCCCTTTAAATTAACTTTGTACTTTTAAAGCTTGTTGTCTTTTGTGCTTTCAGGCTGATGCGTTTTTGGAAGTTATCGGAGTGAAATTAGATGATTGTCTCTGTGCGGTAGAGTCATATTCTCCTGTTGAATCTGTGGACTTTTAAAGGTCAATTCTTCTAATGGCACAACATGATGAAATTGCCACCCGTCTAGTCTTTCATTAACCTGGAATTACACTATGCGTCATCTCATGGCAGTAGATTCTGCCACATGCTGTGTGGTAACAGGGAAATGACTGTGTTTGATTAGACTTGAGGCTATGACAGACTGACTGAGATGGTCTAAATAGGATTCAGCAGGAATACTTTGGACAGGCGCGTCAACCATAGAGATAAAAGAAAATGAGTGCCGAAATTATACTGCTGCTCATTTCCGGCAGTCTATCTCCTTAGGCATTGTGTTTGCCTAGCTGGGCTTCAGTAGAGCTCCGTGTATACTGTCTTGGGTGTATCTATGCTCCTAGACGTGTGTTGTTCAGGAGGATTCAACGATAAAGAATGTTTTATTCCCCAGTCTGTTACAGAAGGTCCCGTTAAAAATGCATGGTCCAGAACTGATAATAGTTCTCTGTCGGATAAAATAAGTACTTGTGTCAGCTCTGGTGAATCAGTTTCTATCTGCGATGTGCAGCACGTTTCACATCATTGAATACAGCCCCGTTGTCACCTCCATTCAACTACATGATTGTCCCTTCACAAGACCAATTTAGCTTTACTGTGCCGTGTCAGGGGTCTGCAGGGAGAGTGGCATTACCGGATTAAGCCCCTCGAGACGAGAGCTTAACATTCCTTATTCAATAGTCTGATGGGATGAGAGCTATATTAATCATTTATTACATTCATAAGTTGCACATTTAAAATGTATATTTCATGTCTGGACAAAAACTTGACTTGGACTTGCTTTTGGATATTTTAACCATTGGTGAATGGTAGTTTCCATTTTCCTCAACAACTCGTTGGTGCTTTTGACATAGAAAGGATAGGCTGTGATAAGGAGAAATAATATTAGCACCGATCAACTATCTGTCTTCCAGTATACCATGAACTCCTGAGATGCTTCTTCGCTAGCATGAATTACAAAGGCAATTAGAACAGAAAGAAGTTATTCAATGTCTTATCCATGGTGTACGTTCTCTTGGTATTTGTTTTAGTTGCAGAAGTTTGCATCATTGGCAACATGTTTTGTTGCCAATGAGGCAAATGCAAGAACATAAACAAAAGCTTCCTTGACTGAACGTTTTTGGTCACACCTATCAAAGCCTTTGTTCGGACAGAACCGATCCAATCACCAATTGTTAGTAGACATTTTATCAGTCGCCAAGTACATTTAAAGATTCTGAATGTTTGTAGTAAAGTCTCATGGTGTTTGAAGAGTTGTTTCTGCAGAAATCCCTTGTTTTTAGTCAACTTGATCGTACAAATCAGTTTTAATGTTTTATCTTATAAGGTTTGATGACCTACCTGGTGAGCAAAAATATTGGGACCTAAGACCATTTCTCCATGACAAATCTCTGCATGTCTTTCTAAGTCCTTGCAATCTCCTCTTCCAAGAGGTTGTGTCTATTTGAGGGTTTTAGAGACTTGTGTACAGGTCATTTGACATTTCTGAGCTATCCAGTCCTTTTTACTCTCATTCTAATACACCAAATTGTTAATTTTGGTGTGCCTAATGTATTGGCTGTCTCGGATGAATCTATTCTGGTGTTTGAATCACGACCATAACTTGCATCTGAAATTGTTAGACACCAGCAACCGTTTGTGAATGCAGAACCCATAAGAGACAGCGATGAATTGTCCAAACAAATTTGGTCCCGTTAAATAGAGGGACTATGTTTGAAAACATGCTGTTATTCTCTAAATGGTTCATCCAAAAATAGATGCAAATACTGTGAAGTTAAAGCAGACACTCTGTACTATATACCTTTCACTATTATTACAAGTTATGGTCAATAGGCGAACCAAATTCAGCTGCCAATTAGATTGCTGAACTGTAATATTTTGTTTAATTATCGATTTTCTAAGGAAAATGAGTGTTCAGCCGCTCTTGCAACACACACTAGTGATTTATGGAGACAATTATGCACACAATAATAGGGTTGTGAGACATTTACATAACAAATTGGTCGTTCATTTACAGTGTACACTACAGTAGATGATGGATTATAGGGATTTTTTTTTTTTAATTTGTCATTCATTCACAGTGTACACTACAGTGGAAGATGGATTATAGGGAGGTTTTGAACTTAATTTGTCATTCATTTACAGTGTACACTACAGTAGATGATGGACTATAAAGAGATTCTAGTTTTTTTTTCCTAGCCACTGTGCTTCAATTATGTTGTTGTTTGCTCTTTGGAATTTCAGGATGGGTGTTTTGTAAAAGCACTTTGACAACTGCTGATGTAAAAAGGCCTTCATAAATAAAGTTGATTGAATAATGGATTATCCATAGCTAGAAAATAAAACATTTTAGACCCAGATACAGATTTGGAAACATTTTGACAGGACACGTCAAGTTTGATTTCAAAGCGAATATTATATTGTTGGCTTATTCAAGTTGTGTCGTATTTAAGTATACAAAATGTTCTTCTGTTTTGATGATTTGGAAAATATGGAAATGATATTTGTTCCAAGGTACCTGTGTATTTAGGGACGCTCTCCAAACGGGATTCTGTTAGCTGCTGTAGCACCTGAGGGTCCCAGAGCATGTTGTTTCTCTTCTTCATGTCATTGTATTTACTGTAACAGACTGTTGACCTTTTCTCTGATAACACACACTCTTGCCATAGTTTCAGAAGTGAAAATACTTGCTGAGATTTAGCGGTAGCATACCTCTGCTCCAGTAAAGGCATTCTGGGAACACTGGTATAAGGCCATCTGTATGAGACTGCCTGTGTGGTCTATGTTGTACGTCATCTGCATGAGGCGTCCTGCGTGAGGTGGTCCTTGCGGTCTGAACAGGGATGTCTTTGGTCTGTAATAGGTATTTCAGAAAGGAGTTAGCCAGGGTTCAATATTCGTTCCTTTACTATGCACTTTGTATATTAATCGTACCTCTGTGGATGACACAGGACTGCAGTCTGCTGCACCTGCAGTTGGATTTCCAACTATTACCAAAAGAAAAACTACCCTGAGTGAATCTGTCAAAATCTGTTCCCTTTCAGAAACTCCTTGGTATTTGGTTATAAGCCAAATAAAAAAAAAAAAAAAAGTTAATAAGTTAAAGGTTAAAGTCTGTTTCTTTCATAGAAACAAATCCAGTCTGTCATCTCTGAATACATGTGAACTACAACCTTTACATACCATCTCCACTACTAGGAAAGTAATGAATAAATGTGTTGAACGTGCCTGGATGAGGACTCATGTATTTTGCCTCCACTCAAAGTGAGGAGGTCGGCCAAATAATCTCCATTACATCCTTGGGTCAACAAGTCTCCAGAAGTACAATAATGCCTTTTCCATGGCAACAAGTTATTTGGATGGGATGCCTACAGAAAGCCTTTGCTGTCACTAAACCACAAACGGAAGCACCTGTAGTTTGATAAATGTCTGTGAAACTTTTATAGTGCATTTCTTTGGCAAAACGAGGCTGGTGTTTTGTAAAAGCACTTTGTGACAACTGCTGATGTTAAAAGGGCTTTATAATTACATTTTTAAATGAACATCTTTTGAATTTGAACAAACCCTAGAAGTTGGTTTGGCATAAAAAGAACCATTGTCATGCAGAAAATAACCAGATGTTTTGCTTCCAAAGTATGGAATGGGGCTGTTTTACAAAAATCCCTGGGAACCAAGTTAGGATACATGGACACATGAACTCCAATTACCAGGAGATTGTGGTTGGAGAACAACAAGTTGTTCTATTTGGAGGTGTACTTTGGATTGTTGTTCTCCAACAATCCAAAGTACACCCCCAAATCCACCCAAAAATGATTCACTGACCATAGGATAAAGGTTTTGCAATGGCCATTGCAGTGCCCTAACCTAAATTCTTTTGACAAATTGTGGGTGAGCTGAAGAGAAGAGTCTACAAGTAGAGACCAAGGACTCTGAAGGATCTGGAGAGTTTCTGCGTGGAGGAATGATCTCACATCTTTTCCCATGTGTTCTGCCAACTCCTCAAACATCATAGGAAAATTAATCCGAGCTGTTATCTTGGCAAAGGGAGGGGGCACAAACTATTACATGGAGGGCTGCCAGTAATTACAGCACACATGTTTTGTACTGTTATTTCTTTCTTCAAACATCAAGGTTAGATTCATATGATTTGTTTAGTAAGTTCCAGGCGGTAAACAACAATGACAAGTCTTTTTTGGTCATATTAACCTTTAATTCCGGCATGCCTCAGCATCAGAGCTGAAACGTCTGTATCAAGTCTTTCATAGAGTTCCGTGTTTTATTGCTGGTGCTAACTTTCGTACGTGTAATTTTGCTATTTCTGCTAGAGCACAATATTGTTTGACTGAAACCAAAGTCCTTAGACCTATTATACATCACCGTCAATCTATTAGAGGAACCCTCCTTCTGTCTTTCACAAACCTATACTCACCAGCAAGACAACAATGCTCTAATAAAGAGAGATTAATGGCAGATCTGAGGCGATCCGTCCTTCTGTAGAATGTTATCTCGTACGCAAATTTCTTATAAAAAGCGTGTCTTGTCTGAGCAGATGTAGTTGACTAGTGCTAGATCTGTCCTGTCCCGGTGCTTGTGGAATAAAAAGATAACTAGCCTGGCTGACACCAGCTCTCAAAGTCCTACTGTTGACGTGTCTGGTTGCATCAGCCAAGCTGAGGTTACATCTTGGATTTGTTTCTATCAAACCGTATTGTATTGCTGTATTTACATACTCGCTCATTTTCCAATTGCCAAATTAACACAGAGATTGTGCTTGCGATATTGAACCCTATAAACCAGGGGTATTGAAATCAATCCTTTTACCCTTAATTTTTCTCCTCTCACAGATGTAATAGATAATTTTTTCAGTCTATTACAGGGGAAGAGAGAGTTGTTTCAGCTAAGAGACAGAGAGTTAGGACAGAGGTGAGGAAAATTGAAATAAAGACAGATTGAGGTAGAGATATCATTTTAAAGACTCCACACTAGAGTACTATTTTGCTTCCCCATGAAGCCCTAGGACATCAGGATAAAAGTGCCAGCCCTGCAAGAAAAGAAGAAAGCAAACATGGTTAAAACCGGTTTTAAATCTCCCTCCACATTGACAGAGAACAACACCCCCTGAACCGAGAGAAGGGACATTTATAAATCTCTTTTGTATATTAACAACTTGTAGGAATCAAGATGTTGTTGTGCCAGAAGAGCCCCTGGTCTGGGAAATTGGATTTCCTGTTCTACCCCCTCGTCCCTACCTACGTGCAAACACACACACACACACACACACACACTCTACTCTGGATAGTTCTCGTAGCTAATTGCTGTGGGACAACAGCCCTCTTTCTCTCGGCTGGACAGGAGCTGCAATGGGTATGTGTCGTCTCTCTAATGGAAGACAGACCTTGCCATGGGCTGAATGACGTCGTCTTCCTGCCTGAAAAATAACTCCCTCCACATCCACTCACGACACAATTATGCCCACTTATGGACCTCATTTTAAGAACCGTATTAGTCCATTTATAAAGGGATGTGTAGACGTGTGTTAACATTTAACAATGATTACGCCTACATTTATTATCCATTGGTGAGTCATTAGTAGCATATTTTTCTTGCCACTCATAAAAAGATGGGCCGGCTGTTGCCCGACATCCCAGCTGTAGCCGTTTAAATAAGCAATGTGTTTTTACGGAAATATTTGCACAATTGTCTATGCAAACACAATGCTTCATGAATGGTTTATTAACAGTAGTTTATTATGGACCTTTAAAATAAAATGTTACCAAAGTATCTATTATTTGCAACATACCTAATTCACCTGTAAGTATGTGCCCCCCATTAGCGCCTAACAACATTCCCGTTTCCGTTAACTGTGCATTTGGACTGGTCCATGGTTGTTTTCCAGCTTCATCCGGTTGCACTGACATACATTTTCTCTGGACACTAAATTAAGTAAATTAAAATGGGAACATTATTAATATTACTTTAACAAGCGAGATGCTTAGCAAGACCACATACTGATCGGGAGGTTTGAGAGGTTTCTGAGGAAAATGTTAAATACATACCAACAGTTGTTCGAAAACAAAATGAAATAGAACTAACTACATTTCAAAAAATTCCTAACATGTAACAAAACTCAATCCCATCTGTGTGTGTTTATAATAATTACCAATTGGATGTATACTGCGCCTTTCTACCAACTGTGGGGTACTCAAAGCACTTCAAATAGAAACTCCCCTTACCAGTCACCGATGCGTAGAACTTGCCTGGGTGAGGCTCGGCGGCCATTTTGTGCCGGACAGCTCAACACATCTGGATGCGTGTGCACGTGGACCTCACGTCCTGTTTTAGCCGCCCCGACACCAGTGCCTCCAGCCAAGGAGGTGACTATTATCCGCTATAGGTGACGGTGTCCATATACCTCCCAGACAGCACTTTGTTCCATTTATAGTGCACTACTTCTGAACAGAGCCCATTTCAGACTTGTTGAAAATATAGGGAATAGGGTTCCATTTGGCATGCGTGAATTGTACTGTTGATAGTTATGCCATACAGCGCTAAATAGGAAAATGAAGCACAGATCTTCCCAGAGTTATGTTTGGTCCATCTCCCAGACGTCTAATGGTGTATATATAGGCTAAACAGTCGGTTCCATCACAAGCTCAATAGCTTTCCTATTTTCTTTGGGAACGAGAAAAGCTCGCAGACGTCTTTTCCAGTGTTATTGAATGGGAATGGAATCCCGAGGTCTTTCTCAATGCAGCTTATGCACAGCGAAGTTCCCAGTGTTGAAAGAAGCCTTTAGCTCTATGCCAAATTGTCTGGCGTGCACGCACGTACACAGGGAGGAAAGAGGCAAAGTATGTTCAACTTAATGAATGTTAATTTCCTTCTCCTCCCGGCTCCTAACAAATCAAACTGATTTGTGGTGATCTAGTAGAGGGGGTGAGAGTGTTGTTTAAGCTATGTAAAGGAGATATTGGCTTAGAGGAAGAAAGTGAAAGAGGGACATCAAAAGTGTCTGAGAAGCTTCAGAGAGGGTTAAACATCTGGCCCCAGACAGTCCAGTCTGACCCACGCCGAGTAGGAACACATTCCTACCGTTGGAAACTATATGATGATAATGGACTTACATTCACATAAAAGCTAAACAGTCTGGGAGCAAAACAAATGACCTAAATAATTAATAGAGAATTACTCTTTTCTAATTTTGACAACCAGGTTATATAAGCAAATTTTCAATGTGGCCCTCTGAACCTCTTTGAAGACGTAAGGTAATGTTTGACAAACCGAATGTAGATGGACATTGCATATGTGTATATATATATATAATACACAAATATATATATATATATATATATATATACTCAATTTGTCATATGGTACACTAATTTCCCAAGTTGGGATCCATTAAGTACTACTCCACTGTCACCTAGGCAGGTTGGGTGTTGTTAGGTCCAGATCGATCCTGTGGAGGAGCTATTACAGGGAACAAACTGAGGGCGCTGAAGGGGAATCACTTGTGTCCAAGCTTTTGTTATATCACTCATGTCTCCTTTCATTAAGAAAATGAAAAACAGACAACCGCTTATTTATCGGGCTTTGTCAAGAACCCACCGCAGGGGAGAGGGTCTCGGGAGCAAACCCCACCCACCCAAACACACGCTCCTATGAACGCACACTTCGGCTCTACTGTGTGCGAGGTGGAATGCGGTTAAATTACATTTAGTTTCTCATGACGAGTCCCTGACATGTGCCTGGCTGAAAGAATACTTCTAGAGCCCTGTCAGTCTCCCTGATCTTCTGTCAGTCCGTCTGTCCTCCAGGGGGCAACGTTGTGTTCAGGCAGTGAAAGGCGGTGACACCGTGTCACTAAATCCTAACCCCGGAGTGACCTTCAGAGAGTCACAGTTAAGGGTCACCTTGAAATGTCCGTAAAGACTTTCTCCCTCGGGATTGCTTTTACCACTGACTATCCTGTTAATGTCAGGCGGATGTTCGTGTGTGTCACTGGGTTGGTGACTGGTGTGTGTCTCATAGTACTCTGGCTGTGGATACTTGGATTTAATTACCCATGCAATGTATTTTACTGCTTTCGGTAATTTGTGTGTGTAATCAATGTCATGGGCTCATAAAAAAAAAAAATCTAACTTACGAAAAATGTGAACGTATAGCCCAGCGCCTCCTTTGAAATGTTCTGTCTGATCATGTGGGCGTTTGCGATGACATATTTGTTTTGTATATAGACCTAATTTGCTGATTTTACAGTCCACCCGCTTATCCAAACGTATCGTCATAGGTCTTTTATAATCATGTCACATTTGCGATGTCTCAACATAAGCAAAACGTTCCTCTCAGCCTAACAGACTAAATTCCAGGCTTTTTTTTCCGAAAAGCTCCAAAGGGGAATCATTATACTTTTTTCAAGTATAATGATTTGGAATTATAATGATTAGGGAGTAGGGAAATAACATTTAACTGCAGCTGGCCTGTCAGACATTAATCAAATACGATAGTGTTGCAATTTGGCTGCTTATACACTCCTAAAATTAAAGGTTGTTGAAAGATCCTTTAGTGGTAATAAACTTAGGGATATTAATTGTTCCTCCAAAAAAGATTAAAAGAATTTACCCCTCAAAAATAAACTCCAAAAAGTTTCTTATTGAAAGGTTATTTGAGTAACCATACTTTTCAAGAATATATAGATTTTCCTGTTTTTATTAGCAGAAAAAGATTCTTTACAAACCATACTTTTTAAGGTAGACCAATTCTAAATATACTCCACATTTAATGGGTCTATTAAACTTGACATGACCAACTATGTTGGCTTTAAAATCAGTTGCGAATACATGTTACATTGGGCTAGTAAGAAGGAAATGGTCCGCCTTCATTACAATAGTAATTAGGAAACTAAACTAAAATAAACTTGATAATATAGTACTGTAATTTTCAGTACAGTCAGACACAGCTGTTGACGTTGCTTGAATCTATTAACTTAAAATTACATTTGGATAAAAATGCTTAAGATGCTTTTGGATGAAAATGCTTTTTTAAATAATTGCTTTACCCTTATTTAATTTCACAAAGAATACATTGTCATTTACAGGAACCAATCGCAGAGCAGCTTGGGTTTATTACCTTGCTCAGGGACAAAACAACAGATTGTTCACGATTCCGGCTTGTTTATTCAATGTAGAAATTTAATGTTCAGATGCTCTATCCTGTAGGCCACCTGCTGCACTCAATCAACCTCTCAACACAACCCTTTAAACCAACATAACATAATCATAATTAGGCTACTTACTACACTCTTCCAAACCATTATAATTACTACCACCGAACCGCACGTCCTAAAGTCTGTATTTTAAAACACAAGGTATGTTAGCTGGCTTGTTTCCTTAGATGGAGACGGTCCTACATCTACTTGGGATTACATTGTTTTATGGCATGGGAACACAAGGGCATGTCTCTGTCACAACAACAACCTGGAAGGACAAAACAAGGCAAGCAAACAACGGCCGAGGGATCCAGGAATGTCTGGCGGTTACTTGTTTCACTCAGGGCACGGTGCCAGTAAATGTTGTCCAGCCCTTGAGCAAGGCAAGTAACCCTTTGGGTTCTGAGCTTGTTGTTAATAATGTCTGTTTCTTAGAAAGTGTGAAATAGAACAACTGCCACCTTTTCGTTATTATTGTTGTGAGTATTATTATGTCATTGCGACTAGGCTTCTATGTGATCTTGTTGTGCTTTAGTGACTCCTTCTGGTTGGCTTTGGCACTGCAAACTTAACCGAGGCCATTAACCCGTGAAGTGCCTTGGTTTTAGGTTAAGGGATAAGCACTATGGCCTGGGGGATAAACTTTGGAGGACACATGTTCTTGACACAGTTGGAACTCGGTTCCTGAACCAGTTGGAATTTGCTGCCAATTAAAAACAAAATAAACAACTGCCTTGAAACTGGGTTTTATCTCCTAATCATCGGTTAGGGTGTCAGCGGCTAGTGCTGTTAAAGGATCAGGTCCCCCCTGTCTTTGTTCGGCATGAGCTAAATGTAAACACTCGTCGTAGGACCTGCTTTATAAACACGGGCCCAGATAGTCATTGAGAAAATAATCCGAGGAAAGTTTTTCTTGTGTAGGCCTCCCCCTCCGCTTAGCATAGTGACTTTGATTGCTAATTATATAAACTGTCACTCAAGAATCCAGTGAAATAGAAAGGAGACCGTTTGAATTCCATAATGTGTCCCTGAGGAAGCCACATCTATTTTCCCTGTTCTTTTTCTCTGCCTATCAATCTCTTTTTTCTCAAAGGCTCTTTCTCTTCCTGATTTACATCTAGTCCTCAAACGTATGGTGATACGTATCCACACGCACTCTTTCGATCCCGTTCTCGGCACCTCACTGGGATCTGGAAGCCTGAACTCACTTGAGAAGGAATCAAACATTTTGGCACAGAACATGCCCATAGTAGTTGGTCTTTTACTAATCCAACTAAGGGTCTCTCTTTTTAGCTCTGATAAAACTCTAGGGCAAAAGTCTTCTTCGAGCACACAACGTTGCAGCTCATTTTAGAACTTTAAAGCTAAAGCTCATAGAACCAATGGAATTACCAACAAGCAGACACCGTCCACCTCGCACTTCAAGCCAACACTCAAGAGTAGATTTTAGTATTTGAACTCAGGTCTGGTCCAGGGACAGTTTGCTGGAGAAAAGACATTTGTTTTCCTCCTTTCCTGCAGCCAACCTGACTGAAATGTCCTGCTGTTTTTCATACCAATCTGCTGCCTCCTCAAATCTCTGGGGCTAATAAGGGTGTGTGTGTCTGAAGGAGTTGGTGTGTCTCCATCTGTATGTGCCTGACCATGTCTGTTCGTCAGTACTCCGGTCCATCTCCCTCTCTGATGTCCAGTCGGTAATCCATCTGGACAGCGTCGGGGGGAGTTGAAATGGCTCCACTAGGCACTCCGCAATACAGCCATAGAACTAGAGATGAAGTCGATCCTGCACTCAGAGCCATAATGTTCCCATCATCACCACGGAACTCTGTCGCAAGGCTTTTGGAGTGTGGAAAGTGGCTCACCGCGCTAATTACAAATAGAGATTCCGGTTGAAATGCGCCGTCACCGTAATGCGCTTAGCGCGAGTTGGGATGAGTTGGCGTCTGCAACAACTCGACAAACACGGATCTTTGCCGCCTTTGGAGCTTCTTAGAAGTTGCGATTCAGTAGTGGTTTGCTGAAGTCTCTCTCAGCCTCTAAAGCCTCGGAGGGGTTTTTGACTGAAGAGCTTTCAGACATTCCATCTGACGTTCAGGTTTCAGATTGATCCGTCCCAGCGTTCAGCGGAAGCCGCGGGTAACAACGATTAAAGTCTGTGTTTGATTAATCTAGCAATCTGTCCCATCCTCCAGTCTTCATCCTTCTCCTACCTCCCACCTCTTTCTCCCTCTTCTCCCAGACACACGGTTCAGAGTGATAGACAAGGAAACACTGTGGACAGAAACTTGGATGGTTAATCAAAGTGAACAGCTAAACTACACTAGAGAAAGGCGGTCGCTGACACCCTGTCAGGTACTACTACGGTGCTCTGACTTAACATAAGATGTAGGCTATTTCATCACTGCACAATACGTGCTCAAGATCAGCTTGAGTAATTAGGAAAAACCCATTTAAAAAGCGGAATGTGAATAGCGTGCAGACACATGACGGCAACCCACAAGGTCATCTCAGGTCGCTGATGCACCGTGTTTGGTCAACAAATTGGCGGAATAGCGGTAAGTACCCGTACTCAGTGCTCCAGTGTCACGGTGAAAGATAGGTATCTACTTCTGCCTGGCAGCACGGATCCAGCAAGCGTATGCACAAATGGATGTTCACTGTCACCGCCATAAGACATACGGTAGAGAGTGATCATGTGATTCGTCATGTTTGTAATTCTTCAAAATGAAGACCCATGTTGGAACTACGCATTTTAGTGCTTTGATGTGGTTTGCACTGGGCCCAAACGCATCAGGGAATTAAAGGTTTTTTGAATATCCACCCTGAAACAAAATATACACAAGTAATGTCAGTTCATCGATTAGAACCACAGCGCCATTAGTGTACTAGTATGTAAATAGTGTGTGGAGTTTTCTGAAGGACTAAAACTCCAGCTCTGGCTGAAGCTCAGTCAGAAAGAGGCAGAACTACAGTGGTGAAACTGGGCAGCTGGATTGCAGAAGGAGTACTTTGCATTTTTGTAGCCACCATTTTGGCTCTAATGTTAGGCACTGAGTTCACTCAGTTATAGCTGGCTGAACACACATAGCCTCAGGCTCTCTCTTATGTCTGGCCAAGGGATATCTGAGGTCATCTAGCTGCTTTGCATAGGGCAAAGTGGCAGCCATTTTGGCTCCAAATATAACAGTGTGAGAGGACTACTATTAAAAGCTGTTTTTGCTGAAATCAACGTCAATTATAGCTATACATTTCTAACCCTAACTTAACCCGAATTATTAACTCCCACTGACAGTGTAGTGGACAGGCAGTAGGCTATTCTTATTTTCCTCCGACTCCTGAGAAAATTGTCATTTTGGTGCTTCAATTAACTTTCCCATATGGCAGATGTTAATATGATTTGTTGACTCAATGGAGAGGGCGGAGTTTGCATTTCAAACAACTGATTGCTCCAAAAGGAAATGTGACCAGGGTATGTGCTCGTGCCTACCTTACCTTAACCTTATTTTAACCCTTTTAAATGAAAACTTAAATAGGAGTAATTAGCCTCTCCCTCTCCATTGGGTCAGGCAATCACATTAATTCCTGCCTCCAAGATATGTTTGAGTAAGTCTCCAGACCCCATCCACCATGACTAGTTGAGTCTCCAGACCCCAACCACCATGACTAGTGGAGTCTCCAGACCCCAACCACCATGACTAGTGGAGTCTCCAGACCACAACCACCATGACTAGTGGAGTCTCCAGACCCCAACCACCATGACTAGTGGAGTCTCCAGACCCCAACCACCATGACTAGTGGAGGTCTTTGGGAACTTTACTATTAAGAACTTTTAGGCCAAACCCATCCTGCCTCCACTGGGCAATTGTGTTGTCACACGCTGCCAGACAGCTTGCTGTACTAGACAGCCCTGCAGTGTGCAGTTGGTTATTATATTGACTGAGATTCCAGTATACACTAAACCAGTGATGGCTGAAACGCCTGATCCAAATCAGTCTCCACGTAAGCCCAAGGCAGCAGAAAAGAACAATGAATTAAAATGACGAGTCCTGTGTAGTTCAGTTCTGTTTGGTCAACATGTTTGATTTTAAGGAAAGAAATTCCACAGCAGAGGAAGGCAATCTGCTAAGTAAACTCATGAGTCTTCCAGCAGGTGATATAAATAACCTTCTTGTCCAGACTTAAAGGGCAAAATAAGAAACTATGAAGAATATACTGATTCTGAGTACTTTTGACTGTTTGTTTTTGACAACCAGCTACGGTCCAAATACGAATTGACAAATTCTTTATTTGTTTTGAGGAATCAGGGAGCCTTATAGAATTGAATACACTGCACATTAAATAGGGTTCTAATCGGTTACGGTATATACCAGTACAAGTTGCGACCCTATCCCGCAGACTGTTTGTGAAAGGAGGTTCTAAAATAATAATGCAGTTAAGCAGTTAGTTTAACAGTCTGATGGCCTGATGACATTCTGGATGCCTCGGTTATGATGCTCTTGAACCATCTGTCCGAACAGTCTGAGCTCCACAATTACCTTTGAGCAGCCCGTGGGTCAGGTCCACCATAAAACGTGTGGCTTTTCTGCAACATCATATGGAGTAAACGTGCTGGAGGGCAGGCACTGTAGCCCTTATGGTGCGTTGGACCGATTGACCCAGCCTCCGAAGAGCCAAATGATTGCGGGTGGAGCAGTTATTGTGCAAGACACTGATGCAAACTGACAGTATGCCCTCGATGGTGCATTCTTAGAACTTCGTAGAAGTCTTTTGGGGTTCTCCGTGCGGAATGTATTAACCCGGTTCTGGGTTACAGTTCCGATGGTACCAAATCAAGACTAACACTCAGACGTGCAAAAGCCTATTTATTCGATGCCGATAATTGGCTGTTATTAGTGGACATGGTTGGAAATTGTAAGCGATTAGAGAGAACACCTCGCAAAAACAACACAATGGATGGTAAACAAACAAGACAAGATGGCTGCTTAACCAAACATGTACCAAATCCTAAACTATTCCCAGATAAGCTCAAACAAGGTGTAATGTTGTGTCTGCAACTTTGAAATCAATAGTTATGTGCCTATCTTTCTCCTCATCCATCCACGCAAAAAGACGGCATTGCTACAATGAACCAAGGTACCTGGTGTTGAATAACATATTGATTTCCCTTCAATTGCTATAAACTACAACACTTCCATTTAGGACAACCCCATAGGGAAATACAAACAAACATCAATACAGTCAGATTCAATAGTTTCCTTTGTTGTGAGCATATTTTTCCCTCCGGACTAGAATCAGATACCCAATGTGTCTTACTTTGCCATTTAAAAGTCTTAAATACGTTTTTTATGTAACGGTGGTGTTCTGATTGTATTCCCTGCTCTGGGTTTCCTTGTGGAAATGAGGGATGAGATACAACACACCCACAACCTTTTCCCTTCTTTTCTGGCACTCCAATGTTGGAATGAACTAACCCCATTACAACAGAGCAGTCCCTTAACATGTTCTGAAACCTATCCTCTTAAAGGAGTAATCGATCCCCAGAAACACAATAATGAAGTCAGAAATCTCAGTAGACTTGTGAGAATTTCCTAATCGTGTCACGGCAGTCTGGGGAAGATTGTAAAGAAGATTGCTGAGGTATTGTTCCCAGGAGCACAGTGAACTCCATCATTGTAAAAGACGTTTGGAACCACCATGACTTCCTAAAGCTGGCTGTCCGCCCAAACTAAGTAACCAGGAAAGATGGGCCTTGTTCAGGAGGAAGAAAAATAATCTGTGAATCAAACTATTAGGACTGAAGGCTAAGTGCTGAGTTTTGCCAAAACAACCTACCGCTCGTGGCCTGGCTGATACCACCCAAACAGGCAAGCATGCTTGGTGGGAGCATGGTGCTTTGGGGATTCTTCTCAGCCACATGGACTGGCAGAATGTTCAAGAATCAGGGAAGGACAAACTGAGCAAATTAGAGAGTTCCTTAAAGCAAACCTGACCCAGAGTGTGCAGGACCTCATACTGGGGTAAAGCACACAGCCAAGACAATGCTGTGAAGGTCCATGATTGGCCCATCCAATGGACAGACTTGGCTCCCGATTCAATCTGACAGAGCTTTAGGGGATATGCAAGGTAGAATGAGAGAATCTGCCCAAATCCAGGTGTGCAAAGCTGGTAAAGGCACACTTTGGAAGACTCAAAACTGTAATCATTGCCATAGGTCCTCTACAAAGTAATGAATGAAGGGTCTGCATACTGAATTAGATAATGTATTTAGGGTTTCAGCTTTAATGTTGCCATATCCACTAAATAAACACCCACAATTTAGCTACTTTTCAGATCTCCTGGATTTTACCCGATCACTGGACTGGAACTTTTAATTTGACCTGGCAGCTCTGCTTTTTGAATTGTTTAATATGGTATGTTTTGAACTAAACAATTAATAGCCAAAATACATAAGTGTGTATATACAGCTCTGGAGGAGACCACTGCAATATCTTCTTATTTTAGCATCTCTACATGTATTGCAGTCATTAAATTCCAGTGTCGGTTGATTTCCAACACAGGCACCCCTCATTTTACCAAGGTAGGTACTGATTAGGTGATCACCTGAACTATATCTTAATTAACAAGTAAAAGAATAAAAACCACTGCTGTGGTCATCGCTATTCTCTTGCAAAAGGACCTGCTGGGTGGCAAACAGTGCTAGTAGTACCTCAAAAGTAATTAGAATAGTTGAAAAGGAAACTTTGGAGGGAGAAAAAAGAAGGGTTACATTCTGGCTTTACTGGCAGAAGGATACAGTGAGCGTCCTGTTGCTTAAACTTCCATAGACAGCAGTTTAAGAACAAGGACAAGCAACAGACATTGGGACCCACAGAGCAACAAACCGGCAGGGGGAAAAAACAACTCTCCACTGACCGGGATGACCACCAACTCATTCGAATGTTACTCAGCAACCGTTTCAAAACCCAATTGTTATTTTTACCCCGAACACATCCATAGAAATAGTAAAACAAGAGAAACGTATCATTTTTCAGTGGTTACGTTTTTTCAGGGCTGTATATATACACTATATGGACAGAAGTGTTGGCCCACACCTTTTAATCATTGAATTCAGGTGTTTGATTCAGTGCCATTGCCACAGGTGTATACAATGAACTACCTAACCATGCAGTCTGCCTTTACAAACATTTGTGAAAGAATGTGTCATTCTAAAGAGATTACTGAATTTGAGCGTGGTACTCTAATAGGATGCCACCATTGCAACTAATCAGTTTGTGAAATTTCATCTAGAGATATGCCACGATCAACAGTAAGTGGTATTATTGCGAAGTGGAATCGTTTAGGAACCACAGCAACGCCACGAAGTGTATTGTTAAAGTTACAGGGTCGCGTGTCGTGTGTAAAAGTTGCCAGCGCTCTGCTGACCTAATAACTGCTGATCCTAGCATTAACATCAACACTAAAACTGTGTGCCAGCAGCTTCAAGGGGTTTCCATGGTCAAGCAGCAGTATGCAAGCCTTACATCACCAAGCACAATGCCAAGCGTCAGATGGAGTGGTGTAAAGCATGGCTCCACTGGACTCTGGGGCAGTGGAAATATGTTCGGTGGAGTGACGAATCACGCATCTCTATCAGGCAGTCTGATGGACAGGTCTGGCGAATGCTAGGAGAATGTTTCCACTGTTGGAGTGGGCCGTGGGTTCCTCCTGGTGAAGGACAGTGCCCGACCTCATGTGGCCAGAGTCTGAAGGCAGTTCCTGGTTGATGAAGGCATTGATGCTATTGACTGGCCCTCATGTTCCCCAGAACTGAATCCAATTGAGAACCTCTGGGTTGTTTTGGTGCATCCGACGCCTCCAAGTAGCACCACAGAACTGTTCAGGAGCTCACTGTTGCCCTGATCCAGTTCTGGGAGGAGATCCCCCAGGAAAGTCCCTCCTTAGTCTCACCAGGAGAATGCTCTGTCATTGTAGAGAGTGCATACAGGCACGTGGGGGCCAGACACACTACTGAGTCACACTATGAGTTGGAACAGCCTGTGATTTGTTGTTTGTTTGTTTATTTAGATTTTTGGTGTTTGCCCTCAATCAGAGTTTGAATCCTGCCCTCCATCGGTTGGTGATTTTGGTTACCATTTGGTTACGTCCTTTTATTGTCTACAAATGACACAATGTACAGTAAAGATTTAGATCTTTAATATATTTAGTTCATTGAGACCCGATGTGTGATTTAAGTGTTCCCTTTATTTTATGGGGTATTTCAGGACAATCTTGTCTTCTTTGTTCATCTTCATTCATCACATTGTACTTGTATGCGCGCGTACCTCCGTACGTATATACTTTTGTAATACTGTGTTGATACGTTTTCTGACTAGCCAGCCATTGAGGTCACATTTACCTAGCACAAAAATTACACATTATGTGTCCAGTATTGTTGTCAGATACTAGCATTATTTAAGTATTACCCGGACTTGATGGATAACTACTCAGCTATTGTTTTAAGGAAAACAGTTATTGCTACTCTGATGTGTGGTTGTCTGTCTCATGATCCAATAACAGGGTTAGTCAATCTTCATAACAGGGTCTGCCAAAGGACTTAACATAAGTAAAGGTCAATATACAGTATGTAGACGGTTAAAAAGGCTCCTAAAGCTTATACGAAGGTCGAGCTATAAAAGGCACAATAAAGCATTCTGCCGAATTAAGGGGGCGGGAACAACACTGTCTAACGAGGCGTGCAGGTTTGAAAGACAGAGAGTTTGAGCGCAATGAGGGAGATTGAGAGGAGGGCCTGTCTGTATTGTAGATGTAGCAAATCCCATTTCTTCTTTGATGAATGTACCATCTGCCTCGACCTAAGCCTTCAACGCCATATAAGGGTAGTTCACCCACAAACTAATTATCTCTTCCTAACTGTAGGATTGGCTAAATGGCTTTGAACCAAGAAAATGCTACACCGTCATCATAGCCTCCCATATTCCTGTGTCTCCAGTCTAATGCTTACTGAAGCACAATTTCCATGTGGGTGTGTTTGTAAGGGGATGTATGTAAGCATGCGTGTGTGTGTATTCTGAACCGTAGCAGGAGGAGAAGCTCTATAGCTTCCCCTATTGGCCTGCAGTGTTAGCTCATACCTCATGGTAAGTAATGGGTCTGAGGTGAACTATATAGAATGCCCCCCCCCAACACACACACAAACACACTGACAGTTTAATCAATTTAGTGTGAGATGCGCCAATAACTCTCGACTAAGTATGTGTTTATGACTTAATTAGTCAATTTATTTTCTAAGCCATGGCTAGATGAGTCTGTTGGCTGTAGCTGCTTACCTTGTCCAATTCACCTCACACGAAGAGAAGGTTGCTGATTACATGGATTGTGAATACAGCATTACAAGGACAGGTGTGGAAGGACCAATGAACACAGTGTCCTCTGTGGTCACCCTCAAGACATGGCGGTTTGAATGCAAACTACAGGTAGAAAGAAAGACACTGACATAGTGACTAGCAGGACATGAAGGATGGAGACAGACACAGAAAGTATTGACGACTATGAAGAAAGACAGTCAGAGATTGGGGGAGACAGTGAGATAGGACAGAGGGGAAGACAGATGAGACAGATGGGTGAAGGTGAGAGAGAGACAGAGGGGCGAAGGTGAAAGGGGGAGACAGGGGGGAAAAGGTAGAGGGGAAGACAGAGGGGTAAAGGTAAGAGGGGGAGACAGGGGGTGAAGGTGGAGGGGAAGACAGAGGGATAGGGGGAGACAGGGGGGTGAAGTTGAGAGGGGAAGACAGAGGGGTGAAGGTAAAGGAGGAGCCAGTGAAGGGAAGGTAAATGGGGGAGACAGAGGGTAAAGGTAAGAAGAGCAGAGGACAGCGGATAAAGGTGAGAGGCGAGGACAAAGGGATGAAAATGAGAGAGAGACAGAGGAGTGAAGGTGAGAGAGAGAGACAGGGGAGTGAAGGTGAGAGAGAGAGACAGGGGAGTGAAGGTGAGAGAGAAAGAGGGGTGAAGGTGAGAGACAGAGGGGTGAAGGTGAGAGAGAGACAGGGGAGTGAAGGTGAGAGGGGGAGACAGAGGGGTGAAGGTGAGAGAGAGACGGGAGTGAAGGTGAGAGGGACAGGGGACAGAGGAGAACGAGAGGGACAGATAGAGACAGGATAGAGAGAATGAGAAGAAGGACATCAAAAGAGACTAATGGAAGAACTGAAAAGCTGTCTGGCTACCGAAATGGGCTGTCCGTGCCATCGCAAACATCATCAAGCTTATCCCGTCTGATCCTCTCAAGAAAACACTTTAATCCTCCAGGTGTCACAAACTAAGAGTTCTTGGACAAGAGCACCAGCAGCCACCCATTGAGTCTGGCGAGCTGCCAGCTGAGAAGGACCGCAAAGCCATTGCATTTCCATTTTTTAATGATCGACCTCTGCCTCCCTCTGCAAGCAAGGTGCATTTATCAGCGGCCCTTCGTAGACAAAGCTTTGTTTGTTCATGGAGATGCTTCAACATCTGTCTGGTTGAGACGGGATAAATTTGAGTTAAAACATACAATTGGAAGTATTTAGGGGGGAAACGAGTATGTGAGAATCATTCGTGAAAAATGGTGGCTGTCTTGGCTAAACGTTCGCCACGTCCGTCCTCATGACACAATGGCTTGGTTCAAAACCAGAACAGGAAGATGGACTATTTGTGAAACGGTAAACATGCCACTAGAGAGTTCAATTATACAACTACAATAAAATCTTAGTATATAATTCTCAGAGTTTAGGTAATGGAATATTAAGCATTAATCTACCAATGCCCAACACTGAGGTTTAATTCTGTTCTGCTCCTTCACAACACCCGCTCTGAATTTATTTCAGTATCTCAACTCATCTGAAAATCTCTGGCGAAATCTGCAGTTGCCGATAAACTGCTGATATGCATTCACACCAGGAGACTCTACCCTGCCTTCATCAACTTAACACAACACCCTCCACATCACAACATCACCCTCCAGGAGACAAATACAGACTCTACCCTACCCTCATCTACACAACACTACACCCCCCATCACAACACCACCCTCCAGGAGACCAATACCGACTCTACCCTACCCTCATCAACTTAGCACTACACCCCCCCATCACAACACCACCCTCCAGGAGACAAATACAGACTCTACCCTACCCTCATCTACACAACACTACACCCCCCCATCACAACACCACCCTCAAGGAGACAAATACAGACTCTACCCTACCCCCATCTACACAACACTACACCCCCCCATCACAACACCACCCTCCAGGAGAGACAATATTGCTGAGGTATAAGAAGAAGCATTGGTGGTTTTGCACCTAAAATAAAATACATTTACATCGCCTGAGGAGGTTTGTGACATTTAATCAATTACAGGCCTACGGAGGTGGTTCAAGACATGTCTGATACATGCTCTTCCTTTCATTTCCACTCCTCGCCCCTTCTCCTCTCTCAATCCTTTCACCTGTCCCCTCAACCTTTCCTCTCGTATTCTCTCCCCTTTCTCCTCTCTCTCTGTGACAGTATTGGTGATTATTAGAAAATAGCACAACACAGTTTTTAGGCCAGCCAGCTCATTTTTCTATGTGTGTGTTTCCCAGCTACTCATCTATTTACGGTTGAGGAGGAGTCATGTAGGACAAAACGTGACACTTGTGTGTAATTGAATTATGGAAATCAGACAAAATGCTTTGCTAGCAGTCTGACAGTGTGGCTGGTGTGGTGAGAGGGATTTGGGACTATTATTTCCTGTTGCTCTGTACAGTATGTGTGGGCTACTGTTTTGCTACGTTTTTGAATAGTGTCGTAATTAAAAAATATTTTGTTATCCCCATTTATTTTCTTGGTTTACAGTTCTTTTAAAATATATATTTTCTTAAAATGTTATAGTCATTGTATTGGCGCAATCTAGGAATAATTTAATTAGATAATTCAAGAGTGGGAGGTACCTGCAATATATAACCAGTTTGAACGGAGTAATGGTCTCATAATGGTCTTCTGTTTTGTGTCACTGTTTAAACCGCAATAAGCTGAAATAAAGCGAACCAGAGAATTGTCTGAAGAGGTCAGACACAAGATTGTAGCCAAGCATGGACAATCTCAAGACTACAAGTTCATCTCCGAAACAGTGAATGTTCCATTTCCACTGTACGTACTTTTATCAAAACGTTTAAGGGGCGTGCCACTACAGAAAGTTCTGGAATATAAACACTGAATTAAATAGAATTGTTCAATTTAAAAAACAGATCAAAAACATAATTTCCAGTTATTTTTAGAGACAGCATAAGTTATTTGAATGGTGACAGGACTCTTGGCAATAACTGTATGTCTGAGTCTATTTTGTGTGACTATAAACAAAGCAGTGTAAGGGTGTCCTGGAGAATGAAGTTGTGTGTTAATACAGTGTGGAAGGAGAATGTGTAAGTGCCCTCTTCTCTGGACGTATGCTGATTTTGGGTTTTACATTCTGTCTTTAAGTGTCAATACTATCATGGGTCTGACTCTGAATAGCCCTCCAACTGAATATTCTATTCTAATCAAGCGCTGGTGTATCTAAGTGTCCGTGATTGAGCGAGGCGGTTTCCAAGTGCATATGCTAGTTTGTCCTTGTATGTGTACTTTTGTGAGGACCGAAAGTGCCCTTAAGGAGAGTTAAACAAGGACATAACGACCTTGCAGGGGCTCGTCTGCTGTCTAGTTCCATCTTAGCCGATCGGTTTCGGGTGAAAGTTGAAAACAGTGTTAGGTTTAAACTAAGGAGTTACAAGTTAACATTGGTGGTAGTGTCAGAGAAACTGGGTTTTCTGTGGAAGTAGGGATTTGGTATCCCCGCAAGGACGGTAAAACGCATGTTTGTGCGTAGCCGGTCTGTTGGCTTCAGTCGGTACCCTTCAGCTGTAATAAACAGCTGTGGCTGCGTAATGCTAATCTGTTTTCATTCCCCTTCCTCCCACCTACCGACCGACCAACACGCTGGTATTATTTGAAATCAGGTCAATATAATGTCTCGAGGCTGCGTGCAACACCCTTCACGACAAACTATGTCACTAAAAGACTGTCGCTAACCTACACCTCAGAGGTGCGTGCACGGAGCGTGAGGGGAAAACTGCGGCCAACCAATCCCCAGCCCTAAGAGTCCGACACGATAACGTATGGGCTTTGGTTTACACTTCACTGCCGGCTAATGAACGACAAGCTAGATAAACGCACCCCCGGTGACCGCGGGGGATTGGTGGACTGTATCTGCCTGCCGAACGGAGTCAATTTCCCTTCCCGGTGCACAGCAAGTCCCAACCCGTCCCTGTTCCATCCTATCGCCTCTAGGAAGCACACTGGGTAATGCGTAGGGAGCCAGTTGGGAGTCGTACTCTGAGGCATGACTCGTGGTGGCGTCGGGGAAAGCCATTTCACCCGTGTTGCGGTTTTCCCCCGGTCATGCAGCTGGTTTTGCTTCCACCCAGTTGCACTAATTCTATATTCTACACCAGTGAGAGATTGCGACTGTAGGACTGTGTGTGTGAATGACATATACATGTGTGACAGGGGGTCAGCATGTGTGTTACTCGAAAATCTGTGTGATATTTAATCTCTCAACACAGAACATATAGCTTCACTATGCGTTTTAGAAACACCAGCAAGACCAGAGAAGCTTTTCCAGCCATGTTCCAAAAACTCCCTTTTTTGGGTGTCTCTTTTGACTAGGGCCCTGTACTGCATCACATAGACTCTGTAGGTCTCCATTTGGGACATTTTCTTGCTTCTGTTTCAGACATGAGCTAAGAGCTCGCTGGCCACGGTTCACTCCCACACAGGCGTTCAACTCTGCAAGAGCGGTGACAGGAAGAGGAATGAAAGAAAAACCTAGTCCACACACAAGTCCTTAGTCTGGCTAAGTTACCGACTGGAGTTGCCAAGAGAGTAAGATGCTAAAGTGAGGTTTTTGGCAGTTATGTGGTTGTTTTAAGTTCCCCATGTAGCTTCAGTGGAAAAATGGCTGTTCATCATTCACCTAATGGCTCGGTTGATTCATCAGTCTTACCTGGTAGTTAAATTTCGCCCTTCTCTCCTTCTTGGGTCCGATGGAATGTCATCACTCCAAGAAATGTCCACTTATTGCCAGGAAGTGTGTTTTGCCCTTTACCCTAGCCTGCATAGAAATGAGGTGACGTTGTGGCAAGGAAACATATAAAGGTGTACTGTTTATCTACGGGGCCTGGCTACCTGATAAATGGACAAAATTGAAGTAATTTAGAGAACAGCATCTGCTGAATGTAAATGTAACTGCAGCGTTTCTGTACAATGTTATCTTCCAGGACAGGTAGAGTTGTTGTTAAGCTCTTTTTCTCATTGACATGCCAAAATGCATGATGGCTCCACTGTCCAATGAAATGTGAAGCATCGTGTCAGTATTGTTCTACTTTCAAAACCAACCAGAACACAATAAAAAAAGAAAAATATATATATTACTGGCATTCACAAGATAAAACCCTGTTCCCAAAAACATTAGAATGCTACTTAACAGAATGCAATGATTTGCAAATAATTTATTCCTGTATTTAATTGAAAATAGCACAGACAATAAATCAAATGTTGAAACTGAACATTTTTATTTTTGGGGGGAAAATACATGCCAACTATTAATTTGATGCCAGCAACACGTTTCAAAAGGTTTGGGACAGGGGCGTGTTTATTACTGTGTTGCATCACCTCTTTTAACAACACTATTAAATCCTTTAGGAACTGAGGAGACCAATTGTTGTAGTTTCAAAAGTGAAACATTCCCATTCTTGCTTGATATCGGATTTGAGCTGCTCAACAGTTTGGGTTGTCCTTTGTCGTATTTGTCTTTTCATAATGTGCCAATTGTTTCCAATGGGTGACAGGTCAGGCAGGCCAGTGAGCAGCCAGACCTTTTCACTGTGGTGTCACATGCTGTTGTAATATGTGCAGACTGGTTTGTTATTGTGTTGCTGCAATGAGCAAGGCCATCCCTGAAAAAAACGTTGTCTGGCTGGCAGCATATGTTGCTCCAAATCCTATACATATTGTTCAGCATTAATGGTTCCTTCACAGATGAGCAAGTCACCCATGCCATGAGCAGTAATGCACCCCTTAATATTACAGATGCTGGCTTTTGAACTTTGCGCTGATAAGAAGCCGGATGGTCCCTCTCTTTTAGTCGGGAGTACGTGATGTCCATGATTGCCAAACATTATTTCTCATTTTGATTCCACTTCTCTTCAGTCCATCTTAAATGAGCACTGACATTTTTGGATGTTGTTTTTGTATATTTTCAAAGCATGGTAGAGTTTTAACTCTATTGTGTTCACAGTCAGTGGTGTCGGATGTGTTCCTGAGCCCATGCAGTGATTTTCATTACAAAATCATATCTGTTGTAATGCGGTGCTGCCAAAGAACCCAAAGATCACGACCATCCAATATTGTTTTTCGGCCTGGTCCCTTGCATGCACAGATTTCTCCAGATTCTCTGAATCTTTTAATGATATTATGTCCTGTAGATGATGAGATTCCCAAACTCTTTGCAATTGTATGTTGAGAAACGTTATTCTAAAATGGTTGTATTTTTGCATGCACAGTTCTTCACTGAGTGATGAACCCCTCCCCATCCTCTCTGGAATCATCTTTTAATACCCAATTATGTTACTGACCTGTTGCCAATTTACCTAATTAGTTGTGTGATTTTTTCACCAGGATTAGTTGTTTAGCATTACACAACTTTTCTGGTCTTTTGTTGCGTCTGTCCAAACTTTTTGGAAACATTTTGCTGGTGTCAAATCTAAAGTGGGCATATATATAAAAGAAAAAAAATAATTCTCAGTTCCTATTGTCTATTGAATATAGGGTTCATATGATTTGCACATCATTGCATTCTGTTTTTATTTACATTTTACACAGCGTCCAAACATTTATGGAAACAGGTTTATAGAATGAGTAAGCCAGTTGTTGAGAATCCAATGTAGGCAATGCCAGAGCTGGGACTCGAGTTATTTGAGGACAGAAACGTCAATCACAAACAAAATCCTACCACAACAACAGCTTCTTCAGCTCTTGCATTGGCCATCTGCTCCATTTAGAATAAAGCAACTATGCTAGCCACTTCAAGAGACCTACTTAATGTCTAAACAAAAAGCAGACCACTACTTAATCATAATGGTACAACCAGTAATAGAAATCCATCATGTTATGCGACTGACAGTCAATTAGAATACCTATAGAAAAAGGTTATTTGCGCATTGCATTGCATATACAGTTTTCTAAGCCTGTATAATGTAATCAATACACAAATCTCGGCACTTCACACATTTTTGTATACGCATCGCTTAAAGAACCCTTCAAAGGAATATATAAAAACATCTTGAGCAAGCATGTGGAAGGAGATGAGATGTTGTTTTCATCTTTTCCCTGGAGTGTCAATAAACATATAGCAACACAGGTGGCTGGATTGATCCGGTCGGCCCAGCAGGGATTCAGAATATGGATGATGATTATTGAGCAAGAATTTGCATCTGTTGAATCAGAATGGACTTCATGGTAGATCTACTAGCAGCTGCTTTAAGCAAATATAGAGATTAGCGTAAGATAGGTGTGTGCGGGTTTGTGTGTCTGTACCTGGTACAAAAGGGAATTCACAAATGTTTTTTGTCTGTCAAGGTAGGAAAACCCTTTTTGGTTTCAAGTACAACCCTTTAGGTTATGCCTGCAACAAAAATGACCCCCCCCCCCCCCCAACAAATCAAAATATGCACCATGGAACCAAATGGGTGTTCTTCACTGATGAATATTTGGTTGTTTTCGGAAAGCGTATTGATTGTGTGTCTGAGTTGATACAGCCAATGAGGGTAAAGAAATGAAATAATGAGCAGTCCAAGCCAAGCTTCAGAAACCTTTCCGGTATTACATGTTTATTGTTATGATGATTGATCTCTGTTGGTGCATTAACATGTGGTAGATAAAAGGGATTGCAACCCAGGAAATGACCTTTCAGAGATTACATTAAAATTGCACTTTAATTGCACTCTAAAACAGCTATGTTTCTTTATATAAAACAATATTATCATGATGAACCTTTCACGGAGGATGCGGATAGAAAAAAAGACAGAAATGAGCAAATCTCGTAATAAATTAAAGCAATATTTGTGTACCTTCATTACAAAGCGAGGACTGACTGACACCATTTATTGTATTATACAATTAATATCACTTTTCATCTGCTTAATTTTTGCGAGAAAGAAAACAAATGACAAAATACAAAGATCTTTACCAAATCTTCCCTCAATCTCCAAAGCAAAACGTGTCTCAACAAAAAATACAAACGCGTTCTCAAATTGTCCTCACCACACAACACAGGAGAATCCCAGCAACCACACAGACCATAGAACGTTGCTGTGTTAGCTTGGGCGTTCCCTTCACTTAGAACATCCCTATAAGTCTGTAAAATGTTTGCCACCTCCGAAAAGATTTTTGTAAGGGTGAGGGAGGTGGCCATGGCAACATCCTCCATCCTCATTAGTACTAAAATAAATTGATATTATTAGTAACTAAACTGACGCATTAGGGCATAATGGTCAGCCATCTGAATCTTTTCTAGCGTGTTCTCCCTCTCAGTTCCTAGAGTAAGGCAACACCTCATCAGAATCATCTTTTAGAAAAAGCTAAAGATACTGCAGACGCGATTCCCTTAGACACTGTTCAGCAGTCAGTCTGGAGTCCAAAGCCAATCCTAGGCCTGTTCCAGCCTTCGTGTTAAGGTTATTGTACAGACTGAACGTTAATGCTGTTACATTGTAGTGCAATATAATACAGAAGCATTTGACCACATAGACATGGAAGTAATTCTCTGTTCTAACACGGACGGCAAACAATGACTGAAATGTCCTGGTTTGGATGGATGAGCATTTTTCTTTTCAAAGCATGCAAACAATAGTCAACAAAAATGGTTCTTCCTCAGACCTAACCTCTTAGACGGCACATGACTCAGCACGCATCCCTTCCTACGTTTTGATGGGATGACCATATTCCAACACAATTGTTTACTAGTTACTAGGTGGTTTGCTCCGATAGGCGTTATCTGATACAGTTTACATATCCTAGTTAAAATAAGAGCAGCACTTATTGGGTATTTTTGTCTGACTGTGCACAGATTTCAAAAGTCACCCGAGTCAAACCCAGGATGTTAAGTCCTGATCTTAAGCCACTTTGCGCGGCTCAACTAGACCACTTACATGTGATGGAGGAGGAGAGGGGATATCAAAGAATCAAATGTGAGACCGCAGGGACTGGAGCAACTGAGATAACCCCCTGCAGAATACATGGCACATGACACAGACCAACGAATAGTACCACAGACAGTCAGACAACAGCATAGTAAAACTCACAAACTGGGAGCACGTCTTCTTCCCACTCTTTATCCAGCTAGTCACACACAAATAGAAAAATAAGCTAGGCGATACAACTCAATGATCGGTATAAAAAATAAAAACAATAAGAGCAACAAAAACACTTTCTCATTCGTCAGTCTTCTTTTTTTTTTTTCATTACAATCTGTTTACCAAAAAAACTGAACTCATTTGAACTATGAGGCGGTTGATTTGACTGGAAAAGCAACATTAAAACAGAGTCTGCGTGAGTGGTACTGTAGCCTTTCGTTTGGTTATGGCTGCTGGGTGTGTTAAGTTTGACTGGCACAGTCACCTTAAGCGTGGTTTAAATCATCACAAAAGCATTTAGAATAACCAAGTTTGGTTGCAAAAAAACCCCCACACAATAGTGTTTTTTTTTTTCTCATGGGTGAATGAGTGTCATTCCCCTTGGAGCGAGCGATGTGTAAGGAGCAGGAAGAGTTAGTTCAAAGTGTGTATCTCGTGTTCACCGCCTGGAAATTCCTTTACATTACCCCCAATAGCCATTTAGGTTATGTCTGGTAAAATTACCTAGAATGCACATAACTGTACAGCTATTTGTAGGCTTTTTTCCCAAAGTTTGTCTCTCTCGCTTTTCCTTGGTGGTACTCGTGCAAAGCTCTGGCCCTTTGCTCTAGCGGATGAACAGTTTGACGTGATTGTGTTTGCACTTCATATTGTGTAATATTTGTTTGTCAAGCCACGTTTGGGTTTCAAAAAAGTGAAGTGGTAGGAATACATTTACGAGCATGGTGTTAAATGGTCCCTTGGACTATGATGGCATTGAATCTGTTGAAGACAAGAGGCCAATCGTATTTGGTTTTGCGCAGTACTCGCCAACTGCAGTCATCTGTGCTGGTACAAGGAACAAGAGTTAAGCTCTTCCTAGGTGGCTAGCGAGAGACAGAAAGAGCTATAGTGCGCAGGATTGGAAAAGTCCAGAAACGTTCTGAGGAAACCCAATGGAAGGATTCCCAGTTGGAGCGTGTCCTCCATGCTAATTCCCTTGATTCTGCAAAGGGATTCATTTTCATATTATTTTCCAGCCCTAACAGTGATTATGATAGTGAAACTGAGATCTAAGATAAAGCATGGTTTTGTTATGCTGTATTAAAGGCAGAAATGATATCTATGTAGGTAGGAAAACCAAGGTGTTTGGTTTTCAGACCCTTTAGCTGAAGACAAGCGCACCTTGACCTCGGTTTTGTCCTACTCAAAGGGACTGGAGACTCAAAGGCTATTTCCACAAGGCAGAATATACTACCATACTTCACAACCAAACTATTCTGCAGCACTTGACGACAGTAGCCTAGTGTTCCCTACGATATAATCGCCTGACTGACATCGACCAATCAACTGACACTTTTCTAATAAAAAATATAAGTGCCAAACTAAAATGTGGTTCATCTCTAATATCAGAGAAATTTGATCAGTAAAGGCAAGAAAAAAAACCCTACTTGGAATATTCTCAATGCAAAAATCAATAATACAGTAGGGTGGATTTTTTTTTAATGTATTTCAATTGGCATTACCATAAATTCTAATAGGATAAAATATTTAAAACTTATAAAGAAGATAAACAGTAATGCATGACGAAGGAAAAAAAATCTCCATATTTGTACGATTTTTTTTATTTTTATGTATAAACACTGTACATAAATTACTTTCTCTGAGAGACTAATATTGATGTACGGATAAATTTGGAATTTTTAATCTGCATAAAAAATCCATAAAGATACTGTCTCACACTTTTGTTCAAAAGATTGGTCGGATATGATTCTTTCATTTCAACGATTAAGTTCTTCCTTTACTTACACACACAGACACACACACACACACACAACTTGTCTCAATTGTATACACACACGCACCTGATTCCCAAAGTCACATAGAGGACATCATACTTTGATCTAGTGATGGCAAAGAGGTCACTAGGTGGTAGCGTCCCTTTTAGAAATAAAAGCAGAAGAACAAGCGAGTGGTTTCAACAAGTGGTTTTCAACGTCCTTGTCAACATCATTGGAGACCCATTGTCCTGCAGTCTCGCGAACAGCAGCGCTACCTTTCCAGTATGCAAAGGTTCTAGGTCAGTCGCCAGGGTGTGGAATCAGATTATAGACATTGTTCTTTGTAAGAAACAAAGACGTTTTCTCTCGCCATATTAGTTCAGACGCGTTATAGTGGTACACATTTGTAAACACATTTTTTCGTCTTTGTTCTTTCTGTTCTTCTGAAAGTAATTCAGGATGTTCATAAAAAAGAAAACTAAATCAAAAAAGAACTTTTTTTTCCCTTTAACAAACTGAAAGTTTTGACTTGTTTCTCTCTTTTGAAGAGAGTCCACAGTCCATTCAACGCTGTATAGAATATTGGAGGAACACGGGGCCATTTTATTTCATTTTCAGGCCTCAGAGTGTAATTTAGTTTGGAATATTTCTACATTTTTACTGTTTACTTTACTTTTTCTTTCAGCTAGGCAGCACTATATGCAGCACTAGGTTGGAGGCGGGAGGCGGTTGGGGGGAGGTGTTTAGGGCAGTCTCTTTGGCGGCCAGAGCCGATGGTTCTGTCTGTTACCTCTTCCCTATCTCGCTCTGCCTGAGGAACTGGATGTTGTTAGCCGAGTCGGCTAGCTCCGGGTACTGCTCGATGGAGAGGACGTAGTAGCCGTCGTAGCCCAGCACCTTGCCTCCGCTCAGCAGCTGCCTCTTCTCCCCCTCCGTCCACAACCTCACCCCCTCCTCCCCGTCCCTCACCCGCTGCTGCTCCCTCGACCAGGCGCTCGCCAGCGCCTTCTGCCGGGCCTGCTCCAGCACGCGCGCCTTCTCCTCGTCCAGGGTCATGCCATAGCGCACGTGGAGCGCCAGCGCGCCGTACTGCAGCTCCACGTCGGCGAAGCGCCGCGTGCGCCCGTTCACCACGGTGGTGGACTGGGACACGGTGACGTTGACGCCGTTCTCCAGGCTCTTCCTCCCGCTGGTCAACCTCAGCGCGCCCAGGTCGCTCTCGGGCAGGCTGGTCTTGATGAAGTAGTGCGTGTCGCGGCCCTCCACCGTGAAGTGCAGGTCCTCCAGGTAGAAGGCGTTGTTGAGCACGGCGGCCACCTTGATGCAGTCCTCGTTGGCGATGTTCAGGGCGTTGGTGACCACGCGGCCCTGCGTCACGGCTAGCATCACACCCTTACCGATCAGGGACTTGGCCGTGGCGAACCACAGCCAGGGCTTCTCCCGGCTGGAGCGCCGTCGGATCAGCTGGATCTCCGGCATCCTCTCGAAAGACAGGAAGGCCTTGGCTTGTCGGGTCACTTCCTGTTGCACCCCCGAGATTGACTGATGGACATACAAGGAGGCGAGTGGGAGGAGGAGGGAGGAGAGGGAGTAAACGATAGGTACCACATGTAAAAAGCAGAACAAGCACAACATGTTCATGGGGTTGTTCTAGACGAGGTTTGAACGGCCTGCTTGTGTGTATTTAGTCTTAGCCAGTACTACACTACCTCAATAGAAACCAGTTCTCCAAAGGTTCTGACAAACCATTTTTTGTTACAGCAAGAAAACTATCACAGGCAGAACTTTAGTTTCATCACGACAACAAAAAAAGTTTCCCCTTATTATTGTGGGGCTTGTGTGGAACACTCATAGGGCTTGCTAATTTCACACAGAGAGGAAGAAGCACTAGTCATGGGCACTTAATTAAACCAATATGGGAGTCATTTGCACTTCAAAAACGTGTGAATAATTTGACCTTATTTTAAGACAATCCAGGCAGATGATTTGGGCTGCAGTGTAATTGGAATGTGTGTGTGTTTACGTGTGTGATTTCCCCATCCTTTATAGCAGAGGATGAACTGAGGACCACCCTGAATGTTGCTTCTCCCTGCCAGCTGTGCCGGGGGACTGCGCTGTAGGCTAATAAGCCCCAGAGAGAAGCTGAAGGATACAACAATGGAGATATGGTAATTGAAGAGAGGTGCAGCGAAATGACAGTGGTGATTTAGTAATTGAAGAGAGGTACAGGGAAATGACAGTGGTTATTTAGTAATTGAAGAAAGGTGGAGGGAAATGACAGTGGTGATTTAGTAATTGAAGAAAGGCGAAGGGATGCTACAGTCAGGATATATTAATTGAAGAGAGAGAGAGAGATATGACTCTGGGGTTGGAGGAAATAAGCCATAGTCAGGATGGAGGGAGGCTTGGAGATGCTACATACAGGCAGGTCGTCCCAGAGCTGGCTCTTCTTCATCTCCAGGGAGGGCTGGGTGAGGTCGAACTTGGGGATGGGGAACCCTGGGATGGCGTTGTGAAGGTGGAAACCAAACGTCACCAGCCAAATGTTGACGTCTGCAAACATGGAAGCGCAACAAGACCATTGGCTTATCACCTCGCAACAGTAAGAAATAGTCCCCGCAGGGGATATGTCCCAGTGTTACATCATTTTCAGTTAGCGCGATCAAACGGAGATGTCAGACATATACAATAGGATGGCCTTTGTGTTTCTCAAAGAAAACACGTATATCCGGCCTTGCCTTTCATCTTAGGCCTGAACAATTATCATGTGGAAAGGGTAACCGAAGACAACAAAGGCTACATCATTAAGATGCATAGCATTGATGAAATATGGGACAACAAGACAACTGCTCAAGTTCACTGTTGTTAAATATTCAGACTAATAGTCTGTTCATAAGAAACTGTGGCCACAGAGTTACAATAGTATTGCTATAACTGATCGTACAATTCTGAAAGGCAATCAGAAGGACTCTAAAAAGATCATGTTGAACTGGAGAACATTGGATTATTGGCGTACAGTTAGGAGTAAATCGGGCTGCTTTGAAGTCCTGATCATGGTCTCTCCTTACTACATCTATATAGTCTAGAATGTTGCAATATGACAATGTGGCTCAATTTAGCAAACACTTGTACCCAATGTGACTGACAGGGATTGGTTGATAATTCATGTTTTTGGTCTTCCATAACCTAGACGTTCCAGTAAACTAGATGTGTCTCACCAGTGACATACTCCTTGACCTCATGAACCTTGCTGACGGGGTTGTTGTTTCTAAACATGTACAGGTTGAACGGCGCTGGGTCTTTTCCGACTCTTGTCCACGTCCCGATGTCTGGGGTGGTCCACCGCCCGGCCGGGATGTCATAGTCCCGGTCCCCGAAATGCAGCAGGCGGGTCAGAGGGTCGTACAGACCACCGTGGAAACCAATAACCAGGACAAAGTCTGGGTTGGAGTCGAAATAGACCTCGCCATACGCAGTGTACTGGACCTACACAAAAACAATGAAACCGATGTCAATAATCTTGCTGGAGTTGCCACATTTTGGAGTCTTCTGGAAACAAACTGATTTCTTTATGTTCAGAAAAGTTCCCGTTCCGACAGTGCCCACAGAACACACGGGATGTCTCGACATTACCTGCTTCAGGAGAAGCCCGTTGCTGCTGAACACAGCGAGAGGCGTCCCTGTGTTGTCGCAGGCGATGTAAAACTCCTCGCCGCTACTGATCTCCATGGCGAAGAGGTGTCCCTGCAGGTCATAGTAGAACGAGGTTATCTCCGAGCTGCTGTGGTTGTAGACGTGCGTTATCCTGGTCGGGTAGTTCAGGTCCGCGTAGAAGAACTGGAGATGTTGTCCGAGGCTGGTTCTAGAGGCCACACGCCGACCCAACCCATCATAACGGTACTGGATGGTCCAACTGTTAGGGAGGGAGAAAGGCCAGTGGTGTTACAAAAAGAGATTCCGTAACATTATACAGTTTCACTAGTAGTTAAAAGCCCTTCACTTCATAAAATCTACAAATGTTTATTATCTTACAATAGTTTTCAATGACCCATTTTTATGAGACAACCACAAATCAAGCGTCTAACCTGTTGGCTTTGCTGTAGACACGAACAAGAAGCCCCTTGGAGTTGTACTCAAAGATATCAGCTCCTCTCTGGCGCAGGAAGCCATCATCGTCCAATCGGTACTGCACATCCCCAAGTCGGGTTATGCGGTCCCGGAGGTCGTAGCGTAGCGGCGTTAGCCGGGCGCTGTTCCCAGGGTTGAGCAGGTGGAGATTACCGTTGAGGTCGTAGTTGTAGCGCCACATCATCTTCTCGTTCAGGTAGACTGTCTGAAGCTGACCGTCCACGTCATACTCGTAACCGTACTTCGTCGTGTTGGCGAACGGTCCGATCTTAATCTCGCGCTTGGTCACCCGGCCCATGTTGTCATACTGGATGGTGATCCAGTACATAAGGGATCTGAAGATCTCGTACTGGATCTCCTTGATCCGGCCATGGACATCAAAGTGCTTGGTGTAGGTCATGACCGCTGTAGAGATGATCTGGTTGATGTCATAGTAGATCACGCCAAACTTCCCAAACTGCTCCACCTTTAAATCAAACCACATTATTGACATATTTCATAGTACAAAAAATAGTCATAGGCGTTGAAGTGGGCTGCATTTGTTTAAAAAAAATCTTAGTTCTGTCGTAGTTCTTAACCAATAGATAGATTTTTGTGCAATCTAAAAAGCCCACCTTCCCGGAGATGTCGTCAAACTGGTAGAGGTCGATTGGCAGAGGTGTCTCGTTGATGACTGCCTGCATGCTAGTGACCCTGAAGCTGTTGTCGTAGGTATAATCAAACCGGGCGTTGACCATGCCGTCCTCGCTGAACCGGAAGATCTGCCGGTCCACCAGCGGTCCGATTTGGCGGTACCTGATCGAGCAGATGAAACCCTCGCTCTGGAGGTTGACAGTCTTCAGCACGCCGGCTGTCTCGTCGTACGTGAAGCTCACCCTTGTGGAATCGTATAAGATCTCCGCCAACTTGTTTTGCCTTCTGTATTTGTATAAAATCCTACGACCTGTAAAAGTAGACGGTCACTCCGATGCCAGGAAACATGCCAGGCAATATTTCTGAGGTAAAACCGAAACCACGGCTAGCAATTTCCCTTGAATACATTCACGACGTAGAACCTCTTTTTGAACATGCTCTGACCTGTCCCGAGGTGTGCCACTCTGAGGAGCTGGCCGTCTTCGCTGTAGTCGACGGTGACCGAGGCGTTGCTCTCCGGGGGGTTGTAAATGTTGCGGTAGTAGCCCACGGAGCGAATGGTCTGCATTGTGTGACGCGCCACAGAGGGCATGGTGATGGCCGAGAGGCGGTCAAACAGGTCGTAGTCGAAGATGTACTGACGCTGGCTGTGCAGCAGAAGAACCATGGACTACGGGACGAGGAGACGGGAGACAGGGAAGTATGGACCGGAGAGGAACAGGGGGGGGGGTGAGAACGGGGGAACGGGAGACAAAAAGGAGGAGAGAACGAAATGAGAGGATTACGAGGGACCAAATGGAGGGAGAAAACGTGGAGAGAAAAAAAATGCCCAATTAATTAACTTCAATGAGCATTTAAAATGCAAATGGGGTGCAAAAGCAGGTATTAACATTCCATTTCCTGAACAATTTCTTCTTTTAATTAAGTCATCCTTGACCTGGCTGATCCATCCCCCTCCGCCCGCCATCCCTTTCCCTCTCAGTCTCTAAACGCAAGGCTGTTTAATGCACTCCAGTGCGTTAATCCTGAAGCGTTACGTAATGACTGGCCCTCGGTGGCCGTCAACTCCTCTCCAAGTGGAGTGGAGTAGCGTGGGTGTGCGTTTGAGACAAAGCGAATGAGTGTGTCTCTACCTACTTATCTCATAAAAGCCAGGCACAGGTGGAAGTCACGATCACTAACCCAAACAGCAGGTAATTAGCTCCTTGCTGCGGGTGGGCCAGTGGACGTTTACGCCTACGACTGAAATGGACTCGTCCCTTATGTAGTGCACTGCCTCAACCCGGAAGAGCCTAAAGTAGCAAACTACGTAGAGAACGGGGCGCCATTTGGGACGTGGTGTCGGGGTGGTTTTGCAGCGAGGGGTAGAGCGGTCGTGTGTACGGTGTGTTTCTGGGGAGATGTGCGCCGTGAGACTCTACAGCAAACACAACAGCAGCACCTGAAGGATTCAACTGCCCTCCTCCCTCTGTTTGCCCCCCCCCCCTCTACTGTCCACTCTCCTCTGTTGTTCCTCTAAGGTGTTTATTCTCTCCTTGATGGTTTAAAGCTCGTTGGATCTAAGTCTCAGCGGGGGAAAGCTATACGGGGAAGTCGGGGCCCGTTTCCTGCATCCGTGCCTGCCTCAAGGCCTTGATGTGTGTGTCTCTTTCGGCGTGTTGTGAAGGGAGTCGGCCCCAAGGATCCGTCCTTCACCTTCTCTGTCATACATGGACAGACATGACTCGGGTTCCCCACGGCATGCTGTGCCTGTGTGTGTTTCTCTGTGTATGACTGGGGATTGGTAGCGGTATGTTTGGCTGGTGGTCACGCTACCTGAGTTCGCTGCTGGCAGGCGACAGCCGGGTGGGTGCTTTGTGTGTGTGTGTGTTTGTAGGCCGACAGGTGATGGGCTGGTGGGAGGGTGCATGAAACCTATACACATTTGGTGAGCTGACAGACCTGAAAGTGTGCACACACACTTTTCAAACTTTGTTTACATGTAATTATGTAGATGAAACATAACCTCTGTGATCATCTTTCCCTAAATTGCTTCCTGGAAGTGAGATTGGAAAAGGTTTATTTTCTGCTGTGTTGGAGTCAGCTCAGATTGAAACCATTGAGTCTGGTATCTCCTTTCACCCATTCCTTCCATCTCACTCTTCTCTCTCTCTCTACCTCTCTCCCTCCCCCTTCCACTCTATTCTCTCTCTGTTTGTTCTCTCTGTCTATCCCTGACTTGGTTGTCTGTGTGTTGTGTCCCTGTGGCAACCCGCTGTGGTCTAAACCCAGGCTCCAGCCCCTCTCCCCCTCCCTCGGTTTCTTCATCCACAACACTGGTCTTCAGTAGTCCCTCTTAAGCCATGTCTCTGTGCAAAAACATTCACAAACATGTCTGTGTTATCTTCCTGCTGTCGTGGTTCCCCTCCTCTCCCTCAACCACCCCCACCACACCTCCCCCCACTCCCCCAAACACACACAGACTTTTCGTCCCTCACTACCTAATGGGAATTGAGAAATCCTTTTGTAGCGGTGGTGCCGAGTCCCTTGTATATTTTTCAAAGCGTCTTTTCTGTTCTTGACACTCATAGCTTTCAACGGGGCCTTCAATTACTTCTGAGGGCTTTTTTTGTTTTTCCAACGTTTTCTTCTTCAGAAAATAACCTTGTGTTTGTTTGTGTTGACGGTGGGAACGGGCTACCATCGCAACCACACATCCTTTGGTCACAGGAGGCACACTTCTCTCTACAGATATGAATAGCTTGACTAATGGTTAAGAGGGAGAGAATACATCCGTGTGTGTCTGTGAAGATCTCTCGTGTTAAGGGGGAGAATCAGTGTCTACTTAGCACCAAATCCTTTGGTTCCGTGATGTAGTAACATTGAGCTTAGCGCAGAGCGGAGGGAGGTTTAAGACTGACATTTTGACAAGAAACAAGACTAACTGGCAAAACACTGGTTTCAGATCAAGTTGGGAAAATACTATGTCTGTCATGCAACAGCATTCAACCTGCATCCATGTACCAGTCGTCAAAGCTTGTTTCCTGTGACGCAACGAAGGGGCTTGTAGGACATCTTGCTTTGTGCTACTAAACCTCCAATGTGTGCGTATGTGTGGAAATGCATTGGGTTTCTTACCTTGTCCAAGTACGTGTAACTCCAGGTTTTTCCATCTGCAAACACGCGGGTCACGATTCTCCCCTGACTGTCATAGTCCACCTTCTCTGTGGTGGGACCCCTCTGTAAGCCAGTCACCTGTCCCGAGCTGGAGTAGGTGAGGTTGACCGACAGGAGCTTGCTGCTGGGGACCCACAGGGTGGGGTGACCCTGAGTGTCATAGACGATCTTCAACAGGAACTTCCTGTGGTCATCGTAGATCTTTTCCGTCCGGAGAGTTCTGTCGTAGTCGACTGAGAGAAGGTTTCTGCCGTTTACCTTCAGGGAGAAAAGTCCGGGCAAAGATTGAGGAACGTGTGTAATGACCGTGTGTAATTTCAAATGAAATCTTCCACTGAGTCATGAAAAATGTGACAGACAAACAAATCTGAATTAAAAACGAACGAGAAATCTTGGGAGCATAGACTGCTATTCATCGTTGTCCCCGCTGTTTGTTTAAACTGACGTTTACCCCTGATCGATTTTCCAGAACGACCCTAACATTTAATTCAGGGCCTCTTGATGCAAGGGCAGCACAGTCGATTAGCTCTTATTATGAAGAGTGTTTCGTTAGTGTGAAAGACTTGCTGGCGTGCGCTCAAACTCGTGTTTTTGGCTGCTTGCATAAATTAGTCCTCCTAGGAGTTTCTGGTGCCAGAGAGAAAGAGCGAGAAAAAAAGACAATCAAATTGTAAAGTGGTAACAATGTAGAGTCTCAGCCTAGAAAATACTCATTTGAAGATGAATGCCCTGACAAACCAAGACAATCAAAAACCTGACCCCTGTGCCGATATATTTCACACAAAGAAGGCATGTCCTTCCCTACAAGGAAGGATGCTGTGGAGACGACGCCCACACCTGCCTACCTACCCTAACTCCCAGCAGGCTTTTTGTTGCCAGCGAAACCAGAAACAAAAGGCGAAACAAAGGCTTCTTGTAAGAAAAAGGCCACAGATTCTTCCAAGACATTCCTCAGTAATGAGGAGACCCAAAGAGAAATACTATGCATAGAAAAGCCATTTTGGACTCTGACAAACATTGGTCTTCAAAGAGACAAAGTGATCATAGACGATGGATGCACATGTTGTAAATACCTTGGAGACATTTGGTGGCCCATTATCTTACACTGCTCATGCAGAAAGCATCTGATACCGGAATTAACCCTTGAGCAGTCGACAGGGGGAAAAAGCATCTGTTGCTGGGCAATAATGCTTTGATGGTTAGAGTTTCAAAAATTGACTTTGATTTTGGAGGACACACATCATTGAAAATCAAGCATTACCTCTTACTAATCAATGACAAACTTTCACTGATTTGAGAAAGAAGAAAAATAAAATGTTGACAATGAAACCGAGGACCAATTGATTTGGAAAACGGTGTCATTAACTTTCCAGTGGATGAATCCATATTGTATTTAGCAGCAGCCTTGACCAAGAGCTGTCCAATACTGTAGCCTGCGTTTGAATGAAGTTTCATTAAATTTGTGATGAAGCTGGGGACGCAGATCTGACTGAATCATCTTCGAGCGAAGAGAGGATCCACAAAAGTAAGCCCATTGACATAAGTGGTGCTAATTATGTTCTTTCAAACAGCCCAGTCCGCTGGGATGCGTGAGAAGCCCTTTGGCAACAACAGAAGAATAAAGGAAGGCCAAACTGACAAAACCTACATGAACACCTGCCCGGAATATCTAAATGGCGGCTGCTCTGGTGACGGCAGACTTGTTTCCACGTCGCCGTTGCTCTCCTTGGTGACACTGTCTTACGGCATTCGCGCATGCGACTGTTCTGAAAACAAAAAACGGCGGTGGGTCTTCCCTCGCCACTCACCCTGAGCTTCCTCCCGAACACGATGACTTTCCCCCGGGTCTGCTCCTTGCGGAAGCGCCACTCCACCAGGTTCTGCCCGTTCTCGCCGGGCAGGGTCATGTTCCGCCGCGCCACGGTGGGGTTGGCGGCGCCCGCCAGGATGTGAGGCTCGGTCTGGTAGTGGGTGTCCATCCCGTTGGCGTAGATCACTCTCAGGGAGTTGTCGTAGCCCACCTGGTAGCTGTTCCTCAGTTGGTCTGAGGGGGCAGGAGGCGGGACATGTGTCAGTACCATGAAAACAATGTCTGAAACTTGACTTGAAGGCCCTTTTCTTGGCTTCGGTTTCATCAAGTATGAGCCTACAGTACTGGAAGCCTCCAAGGTGGTAGTGCTTCAGGCTCCTGCTGTTTTAATTTGCTAATCCCCTTTCCTCCGTCTACAAACAGACAGTTAATTATGTAATGTATGTTTAAGTGTATTGATCTCTTCTGAGTTGCCTTCATTTTATAACCTCTTTCATTATGGAAGAGGAGCGGGGATCAGTGTCCACTGAGTGATTAATTGGTGAATTCATTAGCATTGAGGTAACGTTTGACTAATGCTTTGATTGTCAATGTGGATCATGAATATTTCAGGACGGGTGCTCATAAACTGCAGACACACACACACACTGGCACTTGTTTAAAACGGACGGACAGAGAGGCACACACCCTGGACCAGTGTGTAGTAGGAGTCAATGGAGGAGAGGTTGGTGGTGATGCTGACGTCTTCATCGCGGCCCGACGTCTCAATGTCCACCGTGATGGCGCCGGTCATGTCCCCGTGCAGGTTGGTCACCACGCCCGTAGGGAACGTCACGTTGGTCAGGCGACCCTCGCTGTCGTAGCTGCAGCGGATGGGAGGACGGACCAGAAGAAAGATTGACATGGAAGGGAGAGGAACGGACAGAGGAAAAGAGAGGCAAAATGGTGGGAGAAGAACTGTGAGCGAGACACTCGTGGTGCAGATGAGAATTCAAAGACCTCGTCAGAAAACCAGCGGCAACCTTCCACGTCGCAGAATATGCAAACGCTGAGTCAAAGATCGGCCAAGGCTACGCTGTTTTCTCTCAATTAAATCCCTCTGGTACTTCTCTGCCTCCTACTCACTGATTCCCCACAGACAAGGCCAGTGGAGGGACACATTACCATATTCAGGCGCCGCTTGTCTTTTTCAGGCTGGGTGGCTGGGTGGTTTGTGTGAGAGGATAGGGGTCATGGTTTGGGTTTGGACTCAGGTATAATAATATGTTTATGGCAGTCCCTTTTGACAAGTGCTCTGTGGTAAAAGTTGGTGCTGAAGCGGAATAGAGTTTGGCCGCAACTGCACGGAGAACCGCCTGTCAGGTGGGCTGACCAGGCCTTGATTGGTCCATTAGTGAGTGAAGCTATTTTGGTGCTTGGATGGAGTTTAGTATTTCTTAGGTATTCTGTTGTCACACAGCACGGAGTGTCTGTGAAAGCTTTCAGTCTGTCTGTACACCTGCCTGCCAACATAGCGGTCTGTCTGCTTTTGGAGTAAGAGGCATTGACTGAATCACTCGCTATTCCATATTTCCTGGTAGTCTCCGTGGTGACAGCGGGTTGTGGCTCCCAGACGAGATCCGCTCAAAGCACGACACACAATATAACCCTCGCCTGCACAGAATCATTTACAACGGTTTTCCATATGTTTTGGAACATCGTAAGAGAACAAAGTCAAAAAGAACAGAGGCTTTAAGTTAAAGACGTTCCCATAGCTGTGGTGGGCGCGTTGGTCGTGGCAAAAGGCTCTGACAGGCAACACCTGGGTTTTGCTGAGCAGACAGTGTTCAGCTCTACCTCGCCGATGAGATAAATGGACTCTATAGTCCACACGCAGCCGACCCAAGAGATGGGATAGGAAATGCCGGCTCTATTTCCTCAACCGTAAGGGAGTGAGGACCCACACCTGACATCCGTTCCCATACTGACGGGGAACGGATAATAGACAAGACATGTCGTAACCACCAGCGATGCGGCAGTCATGCAGGCATGCGTAGTGGGCCAGAGCCCAGCATTCACTCACTCATAGAAGGTGGTCCATCCGATCTGCAGGCTCTTGGTGGCCAGCAGCCCGCTGTTGCCGTGGTAAGTGAACAGCACCAGCTCCTGGCCCTGGGTGGTCAGAGTCTTCAACCCGCCGTTGGTGCCGATCGTCAGCCAGATCACCTGGTTGTCCGGCGAGACGATCCTGACCGGCATGCGGTTGGGGTCGCGGCGGATCCTCAGGGTGTTGCCGCTGCTGTCCGTCACGGCCGTCACGTCCTCCTCGTTGCTGTAGCTGAAGTTGTACTTGTAGTCGCCGGTGACGAGCGACATGGTGTACTGGTGGGTGCCGTTGGCGTCGAACAAGTAGAGCTCCTGGGAGGCGGGCGATGCCACCTCAAAGGAGCCCGGGCCGGACCCCACCGAGCCCGGCGGCGGCTGGTTGCGCCGGACCGCGCGGATGCGGATGTTGCCCAGGTCGGCCACGTAGAGCGTGCCGTCGGGTGACACCACCAGCGACGACGGGGAGTTGAGGCGCGCGTCCTTGGCGTAGCCATCGCCCGTCTGGTAGCAGTCGCAGTTGGCGTCGTTCTTGCAGTCGCAGTCAGACGGCGCCCCCGCCAGGTGGGTGATCTCCCCGTCCGTGGACACCTGCGGTCCAAAGGAGCCATTCAAGAAAACTAGGGAACGAAACGGAACCGACCGTAGATGTACAGAAGATAGATTGTAAAGCCGACGGCAGACCTGTCGAATGCGGTGTATCTTCTTCTCGTCCGTCTCGGCGATGTAGAGCATGCCGCTGTAGGACAGGGCGATGGCCGCGGCACCCTCCAGCATGGTCTGCACCGCGCGCTTGCCCAGCGTGTACTCTATCCCCGGGACCTGGCAGTGCATGGGCCGACCCGCCACGATCCGCACCTGGCCAGAACCACAGAGGTCCGGTCAATGCATGAGCTACTGAAATTGTGGTTTTATTCAGTAGGAACATGGTGCAACAATGACAAACGGTAATATTGTTTCCCGACACGGGTTTTCTGAATCTGTACATAAGGCCTGGCCTAACATCAAACACCCTTCCATCTCTCTGCATTCTTTTGCCCACGTCACTTGTGTGCGCTATTGTAGCCAAACATTTCTGTCTCTGTAGCATAGAGCTCCCCATTCGTCAGGCAGTTATGGTTACAGAGGCGTTCTCCAACATGTTCAACAGTAAACACATTTTCCCGAGGTGGATATCGGTCGCTGTCTTTGGGTCTGGAATAATGGTCTCCTGTGTGCGCCGTTCAAATTTCACGCTCTGCAGTAGTGCAAATGAAACAATGTCCTTTCATTTGTACTTGGATTTCACATCTGAAATAGTTTGAACATGGTATTTGTCGTGGGCATTCAGAAACATCAACGTCAGAGTAACGTCAGAGTTGCTGGATCTAGGAAGTCCATCAGCAGCTGTAAGTCGTATTTTGTACATTACGATCAGTAGATTAGTCAGTGAGATCAGTGGAGTCTCGGTCAAACAATGATGGTGGACAGCCCCATAGCACACCGTGTCCTAATGGTTCCTGCCCGGGACGGGATCGCCACCGTCCACGTGGCCACTGGGCTGCGCCAGTGTTCTCCTCAATACTGTCTCTCCACTAACATTTTCTCATATTTGAATTGGCAGCAGGCGCCGGCCTACTAGGCCACTCAAGGAGAGAGAAGGGTGTTGAGATTTGGCCGGATACCATTTTGTTTATTGGCCAAAAGCTGGCAATTACTAACAGAAGCCCTGGTGTGTGTGTGTGTGTGTGTGTGTGAGGGTCACCTGTCTGTTCTCAGTGATCTGCAGCACCACATTGTTATCCAGAACATAAATGGAGTTGTCCATGGGATTGATGGCCAGGCCCGTGGGCCACTCCAGACGAACCTAGAGAGACACCGTGGAGTACATCAGAACCCGGCAGGATGAGTCGAGAAGACTCAAATACAGTATCAAACAGATTAGAGAGTAGAGATGTGTAGAAGAAAGCAGAGCACAGTGGAATAGATCGTTGAGTAGAAGAGAATAAAGCAAAGTAGAATAAATCATAGTGTACAGAGTAGAATAGGTAGAAATAATCGGAATAGGAAGAAAATGGAACCAGCCAGAGATACGTGATGCAGAATGGAGCCTTTAGGGGTGAGAACTCGACACCCTCCTCCCTGTCCCTCTATGAAGAGACAGGTAAACATACTCTTCTCTCATCTTCTCCACTTCCCCTTGGAGGAACCGTGTATGCAAGTAGAGAACAACACACACACACACACCCACACAACGCTCCCGAAAAACAACTTTTCCCGTCTAATGAGCCACCGCACTTGGTGTGGGCGGCGAGCGCGGTTGGCACAGGGGTAGTCTTTCGCCTCTGGCCCCGTCGTCTTCACCCCCCCGACCCCTGACCCTGGGTGATCCGGGAGGTTAAGCACCTCAGCAGTCGGAGGAGCATTAAAAGGAAATGTAGCTTTTAGCCCTCAGCTCCCATAAAAGCTCTTCCCGGCCAGCTGTGGCCCCGGGTCCATTCATTATACATGGCTCAAACTGCACTAGAAGTTCGGCTGTGACTAGGAGACAGAACGTGTCCCCTCTCTCTGCCCCTGCAAAGCGCCACATGCCTAACCCTGTGCACTTGGGACACAGAGGAGGAACGGAAGGCGGAGCGTCAACACAGGCTGGAGGTCAAAGAGGCGGCGTGGAGGAGGCCTGTCCTTAACTCCTCAAACGCACGGCGGTAGCTGGGGGGGAGGCCGGAGGCGGGAGATGGAGGGCCGTGCCCTTGCGGAGGTCTTTCCTCTGTCTTCTCCCCCCTGGCTGGAGCTGTCTGGTGATTACGGGCGCTGACGCTGAGCTGTCTCCGTTTGTTTTTGCACCACTGAGTCCTGGGCTCATTCCCAAACGCTGCCCTATTTGTTAGTTAATGCGCCCTCAGACCAGGGCCCAAGGGTTGAAACGAGTGCACTATGTAGGGAGTTAGGTGCTGTTTGGCAGTCTCTCCACTACTTTCCCCCAAGGGTTCTGCATGCATACAGCTCTGAATAACTCAAGTCACTGCCTCTCTCTCTCTCCCTTGCTATTGTCACAATGCAGAGTAGAGGAGGAGGACGAGGAGGAGGATGGGAGAAGGAGGGTGGGAAGGGAGTTCAGGAAAATCAAAAGGAACAGAGAGGGAAGCGAGAGAAGGAGAAGGTATGATCTGAGTGAATCTGCCTCTGGGAATTAAGGGTCTACGTTTTTAAAGACGGTGGGAGCGAGGAGGTGAGTCGTGGAGATGCCGGTTGGAGGGGAACCCGGAGAAAAGCCACATATACACATGCCCACGGCAGTGCCACACCAACACACTGTGATCTACTGACCCAGTAGTGGAAGGCACGCGGCAGGCACAGATACAACCTGACACCTGAGTAGCCCACGCCGATTACTCATTACACCAGTACACCACAGTGTCAGTCTGAAAGCGAACGCATTGGCCTGGCCACTTAAAGAGGTCTGTAATCGTCAACAGGGCGTGCCCCGTTTCGACGGTCCTGTCGGAGGCTCATCACTCGACGCTTCCCAATCTCAAAGTAATCAAGACAAGTCATAACATCTCAAGCCCGTTCCCATGGGAGGGACATATAGTATCAGAAGACACGTTCAGCCACAATATTATGACTGACACGGTCTCAGGCTCCTTGGGTGATCTAAGTCTTCCAACAGGGAATGGATGTTTCAACAGCTCCCTGAAATAAACAATGATACCTGGAGCTGATCAATGAGCTGTGGCGTGGGGCTATTGAACCGCCTGGGACTGAATTGCCTTTTTTTTTATTCCTGTGTTGCCCTCGCTTCTCAAAACCAATTTGATGAGAAAGTCAGAGGGCCCTCCTCCTTAACTTTGTCATCCAATGTGTTCTAAAGAGGAGGCAAAGTGAAGACAAGGAACACAAGCAAGGAGGATTCTCCTGCTGCCTAGCGTGTGTGCGTGGTGTTCGTTGTGAGGGCCCAGCCACTGGGACGGGACTCACCTGTCTAATGTGCATGCTGGTGTCACAGGTCAGAGGTCGTGCTGAAGTGAGGTCATTGGAGCCCAGCAGCGTGGAGATGATCCCGTTCCGGTCCACCTTTCTAATCATGGTTCCGTCGACAAAGTAGATGTAGCCCTTTTTATCCACCGTAATACCTGGAGCAGGGGGAGAGAGGGGAAGCGATGAGAGAGAGCAAGACCGTGTAGCCCTTCTTATCTCCCTTAATACCTGAAGAGAGAGGCGGAAAGTAATATGAGATAAGATGTACAACTACACGATTTTATCAAAAGCAATACCGAGTAGAGAAGAGGGAGTGTTGGAGGCCGAGGTATTTGCACGCACACCTACGCCCTGTGAGCTGGACACCCCCTACATGTGTAAGACCAAGACTCTAACGGGTCACTGCGGAAGGGGGCGGGCCGTGAATACATCCGGGGGGGGGGGGGGGGGGGGGGG
>JACXGK010001086.1:0-78428 GCA_016801125.1 Novumbra hubbsi | reverse complement strand
CACACACCCACACACACACATAGACAGAGGAGGAGGCCAGGGAAGGAGTGTGGTTTCAGATAACAGTAAAACATACAGAGGTTGTAGAACAGGCAATAACTGTAAGCTGAATATCAGAAAGTGGAGCTAAATATTAAAAGGCATAAACAGTAGGCAGTAATCCCAGGAGAGGGAAGTAATAAAGCTACTCTTAGCAGAAAGAGCCTGCTAGATAGCATAGTTAAAGTAAGAGGAAAGTGGCATAGAAATTGAGCAACGATTCCCTTATTTAAAACAAGTTAAAAGACTAAAAATTTCTACGTGGCACTATTGAAATAGAATTCCAATTAGAGCACTGGGTTAATACGAAAGGTTAAAACAATTGAGCAGATCAAAATAGGAAACTCAACCAAAACATGTTGAGTAAGAATCAATTAGCCAGTGTTGTAGGTATTGTATATGTTTTTGTACGTCATGTGGTTGTCTTGTCATATTTGAACATATGAAAATTGACACGTTAATGGGGGGTTTTGTCCGTTTTTCCGATCTTGTCAGCTTAGGTTCTTTCTCCAGTCGGGTCCAGCGCGCGCGTCCAGTAGTTCTGGATTTTGATTCCTCCCTCGATGAGCTTATTAAACTTATTGAAGTTGAGATGAAAGGCGGACTGGAGTCAGGCTAGAGCATGACAGACTGCCGGACCTAAATTGCAATTTGGGGTGAGAACGCAATAAGCGTTTAGGAACGTGCATATAGGCACATTTTCAGTAGGTTGGGGTTACACTATTCACTATCATTGAATATCATTTCTTGTGCAGTTTTATTTTTTGGGACGTGTGACGACACGCAAGGGTACACAAAATATACAGATTTGTTAGGGGTGACGTTCTCTTGGTGTTTCGTCTCTGTAATGGTTTGTGTCTGTCTGTCCGGTGTGTGCGTTCGTAGGGCTGTTAACTTGTGTGTGTGAAAATAGGGGCGTTTCTGGCGAGAGCGGAGAATAGGTTAATGGAGCTGTATAAATGCGCACACCGATTGTTGGTAAAAGTTGTGTTTTTTCAGAAATGTGATCACGTTTACCGTGTTGGCGGTTAGACTGCCTAATGTTTTTGGTGGGTCTGTTCGCTGACATGTGTCCATTTAGATAAATGATTCTGACGACTTTGTTCAATTAAAATCATCAAAGTATTTAATAACTTGCGTAGAATGTCCAAATCGATCGGGCACGGCTTTTGTTTCGGCTGGGAACTTGCTGAGAAGAGACCCTTTGTTTAGTTACATTCAAATGTATAGGTCCTCCTTAAGGGAGCCTATCGGTCATATATCTGTTGTTCTGTGTCCGGCAGAGACCATCTCGTCTCTTCCTCCCATGCTTTGTCCTGTTATTAGAATTGTCCAGCCTTAAGACATGTTTTCAACATAAATACTACACATTAATACTTGTTTTGTTCTTATCGTTAAGCAGCTGCATTTGACTATTAATAATACATTCATGATTTGGCTTCACATTCTTAAGGCACGAGCATACAATTAAACACTTTGGTATTATAGCTTATTATGACACGTTGATCCATTATTTCAAAATGCACCGCATTTATTTCCCTTACACATGCGTACAGCTGCCCGTGAGTGAGATTAGGTGCTTTGGCATAGGTGATTTTTATTTAGTTTGTTCTCTTGGGGTCCTCTTATCAAACACACGCTGTTTCGGAGGTCATATTTTCTCTCCTTCTCTGGAGAGGACCAGTAGGGGAATCCTGGTTCCACTGGGGGGGGGGCGTAGTTTTGGCATTGCGCATGCCCATAGGGTGTCTTTTTGGGCACCAGAAAATAGAGGGAATAAAACCCCTCTCTCTTCTGCGCCTCCGGAACTACAGATATCACGCCTTTCTGGCTGAGCTCCTGTATTTCCGCCGACAGGGCTGCCACCTTCTCTGGCGAAGCCATAGTCGTCTCCAACACCCCCGAGAAAGGAGGGGGGGGTCGACAAAATTGAATCGCGTAACCCTTTCTGATTGTAAGATTCAGCCACGCGTTGAGATTGCATCTCTGACGCCAATCCCAGTAGCGCTGAGACAACGGAAGAGCTCTCAATTGAGGAGCCTTCCGTAGAAAGGCACTGTACGTAACACTCGCCCTCACCGCTGCCTGAGCACTCCCCTTCGAGGGGGGCTCGACCCAAGGGGGGCGAAACTCGAAAGGGGGCAGGAAGCACAGGGGTACTAGAAGAAAACATCTTATTCGACCCACCCAACGTAGTGGGGGTTGATAAGGTTTCTTTTCCCCAAAAAAATTATGTGCCGTGGGTAAGATCCGAACCTGGGTCACCAGAAGGAGAGCCCGGGAGGTTACCCACCACGCCACTGAGTACTGATGACGAAACGACGTCATCGCTCAGTAGACAGGGCCCGTTGAGTGCTGTCAAGCGACGCCGCTTGGTAGCTGGCTCAACCACAGGCCTGTTAATAGTTGACAATCTGTCCAAACTACGTGCTCGGGATCCAGCTCCCGTGCGCGTAACCAGGCACAACCCGTCCGCCGTAGAAGGGGACCTGGTTGAAACCAGCAAGGTTGAGTTCTTAACGAGTTGAGTTGTTCACTTTTCCCGAAAAGGGACGAGAACGAGAGCAACCCTGCACGTAAGGAAACACTTCCTCAACTACAGGGCGCCGGCGACAAGGAATACCTTTCTTGCCAGCGCCACTGCTCATAACCAAAGGTATCTTATTCGTTCCGGCTATTAGAGCCGGTGCGAGATAAGTAGCCAATGGAGTAGCTAAACTGTCCCCACACGGAAAGTGAAGCTTAGGCGTAATTCGTTCAGGGGCATCAGACCCCACAGAATGAAAAACACTTGAAACAGAATAAAAATTAACTTTTTTATTCTTGGACAAGGGGGCCGTGCCGGCAACAAAGCGCAACACCTCCATCTCCTCAAAACTAGGTGTCAAAGTGGGGGCTGAGGCGGCGACTGCGCCGTCCTCTGCCAACTCCACGCCTAGTCAACGTTTACGTTTACTCGCCGGCCAAGGTTCATTGTCAAACCTTGGGGCGAAGGTAAAGGCACCCGCTCTGCGGGTAGACGTAGCCTGGGCGGGAACCTGGGCCTGCTGGTTCGTAGCCGTTGTCGTAGTTGCTGAGGTAGCCAGCTGCCTACGATGACGCCGCGCTGCTCTTCGGGGGCTGCGTCGCAGAAGAACGGGAGGGCGGTCCTGGACGAGCCATCCGTCCGCTCAGCGGCAGGTGTCGAGACAACTCCGACCTCGCGTTGTCGACCCGCTTAAAGGAGTCGATCGCCGTCGAACCTGCCTCCCCGAACAATCCCGTCTGCGTCAGCGGGGCGTTGAGGAGTGGCGCTTTGTCAGCCTCTTTCAACGAGGACAAAGACAACCACAGATGACGGTGAGCCACCATGGAGGATGCCATCGACCGGCCCGCGCAAACAGCGTGAGCCTGATTCAGATGTAAAATAGCCGCCAGCATCCGGGAGATTTCGCCCAACTCAAAAGATGAGGGGGCCGACGCACCCGATACCATCCTGGCGGCAGCTGATGCCAACAAGGCCACATTGACGGACTGGAACTCCATTCGAAGCGGGAATTTCGACTGGTCGCTACGAGCGGGAACTCCACACTCGAGCGTCTCCGAGTCGGTTCTCCCCGACAGGCTTCTGCCACACGACTCCATTCGGAGAGGGGGCTGAGTAACCTGTGTCAAAGGAGGGAGAACGTCCTCCAGTTCCAAGATGTCGCCATCGTCGCCGTCCGACCCGCCGCTAGAAGGGGAAGAAAGGACAGCGTCCAAACTAACCTCCTCCTGGAAGAACTGCAGCCTACCCTGGCGAACAGCCAAAGGGTGTCGTGATTCGTGAAGAATAAATCACCAGTAGTACATCTAGTTCAGTCGAAGCTGAAGAAAAATGGGACGTGGTGTAAAGGGCACACGCTCAGTTATAGGGGCAGGTGTGCCCCGATTGGCTGAGCTAGTAAATTTTGTTTTCAGTTGGCCGCAATGCGGCATGGGTAAACCGCTAGAGCTACGCCTCTTAGGGGGCAGAGCTCCACGACATATAACAGGCAGTGCAAACACGGGGAGCTACGTCGAATAATCATGTATTTCCATGTTCGTTCACAAAAACTTAGCGCACATAAAATTAATACCAATAAAAATAAATAAAATCTGTACATCTCTGTGTTGCAGCTCAAGAATAGTGATGTTAGATTTACTTAGTGGATTCATTTTAAACTGAGCTGTATGTGATTTTAGAATTTTGCACAATTGGGATTTAGTGATATTTCTCACATTCACATTTACCCCCAAAACTCAAAGATGAACAGCCAATAGCTCGTCAGTCCTCAACCAAGGAAGAAAAGTGAGCATGAAGTCAATGCTAGTCCTGTGGGAAGTCCTGTGTTATGTGTGATGCTCTGTTTTGAGCCCGCTGTAGCTTGCTGGTACCTTCTTAGCCCCACTGGACCTCGTTGCTGGACAGCAGTTGAGATGGGACAAGCCCAGAGGACTGAATAACTAGAAAAATGTATTTTGTGTCAAAAACATAGAACATCTTTTCACAATATTACTCAACTGGATCCTTGACTTCCTGACGGCCTGACACTAGGGGGTTGGGGTTAGTAACAGTTTCAACATAGGGGACCCCAGAAAGAAACTTGCTTAGGCCTTTCCTGTACTCCCTGTACACACATGACTGCAAGGTCTTGTACAATCTCAAATCAGTCCAAATTCAATTGTGACATGCTTTTTTGAGAAGGCTAACAGCACTCAGGGGCATTGACTTAACCCGGTATTACAACCTGAGCTATGGATTTCTGAAGTGTTCCCATCTAGCACAGGGATCTAGATCATGCTAATATTTCCACAGCTTGGTACAGCACCGAGCACACACGTTGCAACCAAAAACAAACAAATCTTCTGGTATTTCTGAAAATGTGTGTTTTTGAAGTCCAGCTGAAGTTAACAGTGTCATTTACTTGGGAGAATACAGAATACAAAATCCAACATACCATTCTTGGTCCCTGCTTCTATTTGGGGCAACTAACAAGGTACTTTATTAGTTAGCTTCATTAGACCAGATGTTATTTGTCTCACTTCCTATGCAAATAATATAAAATGCATATATAGCATATTAATTATGTCCATGTATCCTCGGTTACCAATGTGGCGTTTTACTCTCTCACTGTTGTTTGACATGTTTAAGTGTATAGACAATGTTTTATTCCCAGACACGTCCACAGGATGAGGTTAGAATGTCAGAGACATGATAGCGGTTCAGTCCATCCAATCAACATGTCACAAGTCTGCATTTTAGAGTAAAAAAAAAAAAAGAGTAAAGCCTGCGCCAAGTGAATTGCTTACCCAGCCTGTATGCTTGTGAGAGTAAATACTTTTATGTCATGGCCCAGCGGCCCAGTACTGGGACCCGGCTGTTGGAAAACCCTGATCTAGCAGACGGTCTAATTAGTAGAATCAACAGGGTGACAAACAGAGAAAGAAATAGCCATCTGACTGTTAAACAATTAGCATATCTGCCTTTTAGTCTGATCTGCATCTTAGAACCTTTTCATACATCCACACACGTATTTACATTCTAGCTCATTTACGTACTCACTCACAATCACACAAAAGCATTCACATTTGGCATTTTGCATCATGTTAAAACACATAATACACAACCAAGACAAGTGATTAAAGCAAGCCAACTTGACAAATTACAGATCCAAATGTGCACTGTCTGAATCATTGCTGTTATACTGTCATTTTACTGTGTTTGAATAATAATGTTTCACGTTTGATGCATTATGAGAACCACAGGAAAAGTGCGTCCTACTTTTGGCAGTAGCTAATGGAAATCTAAAAAACAATTCAAACTTGATATATGGCATCGATTCACCAAAGTGTTTGAACACACAATTTTCCAATATTGTAAGTCAAGCAACAACTCCACCAATGAAATATATTAATTACTGTGGGTGTGGTCTGGCACACGAATGTCCATAACATAAATACAAGTACAAACTTGTCCTTTGTAGTCAGACAGAAGGCTGGGAAAAAAAATATTAAATGAGGTAAACCCCAGTCTACACAACAGAAGAAGCCATGTCTCACACACACAATTTAGATTAATAAGACACTGAATTATATTAATATTTATTTAGCTAAGCGGCACTAATAGCAACTTCAAAGTTCAATCTAATAATACCAGAACATTTGCTTTTAGAGGCTGTTTCAAAACTACATGAAAGCACATTGAAGGTTTGCTCCACCACAACCACATGTCACGTCTCCCTCTGGGGACGTGCCCCCTCCTATCCACCAAATCCTGCACTTTGTTCCGCCCTTGAATTTACCATCACACCACAGGACTGTCCCTTTATGATTAATTAGATATTCATGACTATTAAATTATTTTTTCCATTATTTCCACACAAAGTTTGTTAATTGTGTAATATACATTTTAAGAATTAAGTATTAAGTAACCAATGCACAATGCCTATAAAAAGTATTCCCCCCCCTTCCTCTTTTGTTCCTTTTGTACATGAAATCATGGTCAATATAATTTTTGACAAGAATTTGCAAAAAAAGCTTCTTTCATGTCAAAGTTAAAACAGATTTTTACAAACTAATGCCAAATAATTAAAAATATATAGTGTAAAATAAGTGTTTGCATAGATATTCACCCCCTGTAAAGTGACTGACTTAATTCAACAGAGGTCCAGCTAGTTGATGCCAGCAGTGTCATGGAGATCACCTGAGTGCAGTTGAAGTGATTTCAGTATAAAAACACCTGTGTCTGGGAGGTCCAGTCTCTGGTTCATCAGTATTCTTCCTACAATTGTAACATGAAGATAAAAGAACACTCCAAGCAACTCAGAGAAAAGATCATTGAAAAGTATAGGCTACAAAAGTATGGCTACAAAAATATGTTCAACTCACTGGACATCCCACAGAGTTCAGTTAAATCCATCATTAAGAAATGGAAGGAGTATGGCACGTGTTCAAATCTGCCTAGAGCTGGCCTTCCTCACAAACTGAGTGAACGAGCAAGAAGAAGACTGTTGCGAGAGGCCACCAAGACACCTACGACCACTCTGAAGGAGTTAAAAGCTTCAGTGGCTCAGATGGAAGAGACATACATACAACAACTGTTGCCCAGGTTCTTCACCAGTCGAAGCTGCATGGGAGAGCGGCAAAGAGAAAGCCACTGTTAAAAAACGCTCATATGAAATCTCGCCTGGAATTCACCCAAAGACTCCGAGGTCAATTGGAAGAAGGTTAAAAAAAATATATTTTTGGTAATCAGACTAGAAGCTATGTTTGGCAAACACCAAACACTGCACATCACCACAAACACACCATCTCCACCGTGAAGCATGCTGGTGGCAGCATCATGCTCTGGGGATGCTTCTCAGCAGCAGGCCCTGGAAGGCCTGTAAAGGTAGAGGGGAACATGAATGCAGAAAAATATCGCCAAATACTGGAGGATAATCTGACTCAGTGTGCAAGAGAACTACGACTTGGGAGAAAAATTATTTTCCAGCAAGACAAAGACCCCAAGCATTCAGCAAAAGCTATACATGAATGGTTCAAAGACAACAAGGTGAATGTTCTGGAGTAGCCAAGTCAAAGCCCAGATCTAAATCCAGTTAGAGAATTTGTGGCTGGACTTAAAAAGAGCTGTTCACACCCGATCCCCCAGCAACCTGACAGAGCTTGAGCTGTTTTGCGTGGAAGAATGGAGCAGAACTGCAGCGTCCAGATGGGCCAGCCTGATTGAGACATATCCACACAGACTCAGTGCTGAGATTGCATCTACTAAATACTGACCTGAAGGGAGTGAATATATTTATGCAATCATCTACTTTACCTTATCTATTTTTAATTAATTTATATTATTTTGTAGAAATCTGTTTTCACTTTGATATTAAAGAATTTCTTTGGGCAAATTCCTGTCAAAAAGCCAAATTATATTGACCATGATTTCATGTATAAAAGCAACAAAAGAGTGGAACATCCAAGCGGGGGTGAATACTTTTTATAGGCACTGAATATTATTCAGACATACCAAAGCTTGAAACTATCTGTTGTTTTTCTAAATTCCATTGTCACGTGCATTTACTGAGGCTTTTGCAAAAAACATGTATTTAATTCAACCACAGTATACATTGGTTTAGTTTAGTTACATAGTGGCAGCAAACTCACTGGTTTACAGCAGATTGGGATACAATATGTTTGAGGACATCAGTGTGAATATGTTATCGTGTAAAAACTACTGGTCCTGTGGATAATGCGCAGTTGAAAGTAGTCAACATCAATAAGAATTATCCAAAATAAATTCACACGCAAAAGTATTGGCACCCCTTGCTCTTTCATTAAATAACTTACATTGCCACTCAAAATAAGATGGAATTGACAAAAGTATTTAATTTCCACAATTCTATATTTTATTGTTAATGTTACAGTATCCTAGTTTTTTTTTTAGTTCCATCACGCAACCTGCTCAAATTCCTTAAGATTTGGAAGGTGATTCCCAACTGCTGTTTTCATATTTCTCCACTGGTTTTCAATAGGATTTTGTTTACGATTTATTGATTCCTGAACCATCCAATGTTTTGTCATTAACCATTCCTGAGTGCATTTTGTAGTTTGTTAACTTGATTTGACATTGAACTCCCGAAGGCCCTGGTATTCTCCTAATATTATGATGCCATGCAAACATCCAAGACCCCAGTGCCAGAGGCAGCTAAGCAATACATCACTGAATGACATTGTCTTTGAAGGCTTAATTTTGCTTTCTGCAAAAAAAAAGGATAGTGTGCATTACCAAAAAGCTCTCATTTTGTATCGACTGTCCACAGGAGATTGTCCTAGAAACAATGTGGCATGTTCAGGTAAGTTTTGGCAAAACACATTTAAGTTGTCTTATGTCTCTATGAGCACAGAATGTTCGACCATACAACCACCTTTCACAGAGTTGGCAAAAGATGATGCGAGTTGAACCTATGATATTTCTGACTGAAAGACAGCTATAATCTGTGATGGAGTTGATCATGTTTCTTTCTCCACCATTAAAACAAACCACGGCCACGTCCAGGAAGGTTGCCTACAGCGGCACGGGCCTTAAAACTCTTGATAATCAATCATTGTAAACAGGAACATCAAGGTCTCTGGAGATGGACTTGTAGCCTTGAGATTGTCCTTATCTAACAATTCTGTTCTGACTTCTTTTCACCATGGTCATTGCGATATGCACAGCAACGCAAAACAGGAGAATCCTTTTCTCCCTTCAAACTGGTTGAATAAGTTATTTTCTATATTGAAGGCATCTGGACCCACCATAGGTTAGCTCCATTCTGAAGTAAAGAATCACTTGCTTGAAATTTAATTCTTTGTAATTTCTTTCACAAGATGCAAATACTATTGTCAAGCAAAGACAAGTACATTATTCTGATTTTTTGGTTTTGTTCAACAGGAAACATCCTCATATTAGGGCAATATGTACAATTTGTTCTATTGGTGCTATGAGAAAAAAACTAACTGCTAACAGCTTTAATGTAGAGGGTATTGTATATTGACTTTTTGACAAGACATGCATGAATATCCTGGTTATTTAGCCTCATAATATATCCTGTTGGCGCCATCAAAATGGATTTTGGGTTAAATTCTATATTATTCACCTGATGGCCACCTGGCAGTCCCTAACCGAAGGTAAAATATATTATAAACAGTTTGGTAAAAACAAGCTCATGGTGGACAGGTAAGTCAGAGTTGTTACGGATGTCATAACATGTCTTTGTGCAATGAGCTTCTGCAGCTGTGGGGAAAGCCAAACAAACCCAGGTTTATCTGTGTAATGTGTGAGCAATCCCTCTTCATTGGTCACCAGAGCAGTCACACATCCCCGGGTCTGTCATTGCTGTAAGCCAAGCCACGCACCCCTGCTGCTTGCCATAATCCACAGGTTGCTAAGTAACCTTGTCCTCTATTAGACAAGGACGGTAGCTCTGGCTATGACGAAGTGATGATGAGAACAAATTTAATGACCCCAGGTTGTCAACTAACAAAAAGAGTGTGCAACATGACAGAGTTTTCCAAATCTCTCATCTCCCGTCTGAAGAGTGGTGAATTTGAGTAAAATAACTATATTTGAAAGGACTTGTAAAAAATTCCACCAAATAAGCAGGGTTAAACCTCATTTTGGCAAGCAGACACTAGTCACAGCACAGCTCAAATTAGTACCAAGACAATTATGATTACTACTACCATAATTACCATGATCATTATCTCGGTGCTTCAAAAAAGAATATCGCACCTGCATATTTACCAGAACATGCCTAAGCACTACTTAGGGATCTTAACCTGCACACAGATTTAAAGCACACCGGACCTCAGACTATGGCAATGATTCCTTTTCACCATGATAATAACCTAAAGTACACAGCCCAGACAGTGCTGGAGGGGCTTTGGTACAAAACTGTGTCTTTGAGTGGCCCAGCCTAAGCCCAGACATGTTGTACATCTTTGTGAAGATTTAAATTCATCAACCCTCCCCATCCAAACTGAGAATTGAAAAGGATCTATAAGAAATGGAACAAACTGCTTAAACCCAAAAAGGCTTGAAGTTGTGATCGCTGCCAAAGGCACTTTTACAAACACATAAAGGAACTGAGTAATTCTGTACAAATTATGTACATAAGATATTCATGTTAATATTTTAAATAAATACAAACATGTTTTTGTTAGTCATTATTGGGTATTTTGTGTAGAGTTATGGCACAAAATAAATGTAATCTATTACAAAATGATGTCAATGTCAACAAAATGAGTAATCGTGAACATCTTCCCTTAGGCAAACATTTTCACTTAGGGGTGTACTCATTTTTGTTGCCAGCGGTGTAGACATTAATGGTTGAGTTATTGTGAGGGGACAGCAAATTTACACTGTTATAAATGCCACACCCACTACTTTACATTGTAGCAAAGTGTCATGTCTTCAGTGTTTTAACATAATAGATATAATCAAATATTTACATAAAATGTGTATATATAAAGGGTTATATTTTCGGTCACTCAGACAATTTTATCTGGAAAATAAGATGATTTTAAATGAAAATGTTGCTTAAAAAACATTAGGGAACCAAAGAAAACAAGCCTAATGATCCTTGCTGTGAGTAAACATTAGTATTTGTGCTAGGGAACAAAAATGGATTGCTGTCATCCTTTGTTTTCCCTTTTCGTTTAAGCATTTTATGGGCAATTTGTCATTTTGTCATCTAGGTATACTATTCTGGCTAAGCGCTAACACGATTGGTAATTAAGAAGTGAAAAGATAGACCTAACTAATTAGCCAGCACTTATGTTCGTTCACTTGAGACCTTATAGTGCATACATTTCTGTTGGGCTATTTCATAATCAAAAGGACAAACATATTTCTCATGGCAATTGAGTTACAAATGTACACTGCTAAAGAAAATATGTAATCAACACTGTAATCCATTTAAACTTCAGGGACATGAATCTGTTCAGTAAGAAAGCATAAGTGATTTTCACCCAAATTTGTGCAAATGGACTTGACAGGTGCACTGGAGAGACAACAACATGACAACCCCCAAAAGGGAATGGTTTTGCAGGTGGTGGCCACAGGCATCAGCTCACTCCTAATCCTTCCTGATTGATTCTTCTGTAGTTTAGCATTTTGCTAGTGTCCTTATCACTACTGGTAGCACAAGTCAGTACCTGCAGCCCATTTAGGTTGCACAAGTAGTCCAGCCTCTACATGGTGCCATTGCAAGGTTTGTAGTGTCTCCCAATAATCTCAAGAAACCAGGAGACAGTGATGTGACCAGTGATGTGAGTTTGAAACCAGCCCAGTAGGTGATTTTGGTTTGCATTGACCATTGTTGCTTCTTTCTGTTCTCAATGAATTACACAACGTACAGTAAAGATTTTAATAATTAATATATTTGGTTCATTGAGACACAATGTGTGATTAATATGTTTGGATAAAAAAATTGGAGAATGGGTGGAAACCAGGACAAACTACTAAAAGTAGTGCAGACATACATTTCTCAAATAAATGCTTCAGGCAAAACATTTGAAAAGCAATGATAAATAAATTAATTTCATACAGGAATTTCCAGTAAAAGCAGATGTATAATAGCATTTACCCCTCTTAGTTTGCACATGTTGTTGAATTTCTGTGGTCCATATTCTAAACTAAATACTCATTGTATAATGGAAGCAAATTTAAAATAACCAATGGCCTCATTGTGACATCCCCGAAAAAGTTTTTTCCTTTCATGCAGACCCGTTTAGAAGAATGACTATATCATAGATGTGTCTGGGTGATTAATACAATTCAAATATAAAAACAATCTTGACTATGACTAAAGATTGATGTCTGATTTCATATTGATAACCAAATACTTAACTAACTGATCTTAAAGATGTTTTATGTAAGTATGTTTGGGAGATAATGACATTTTATTCACCACAAATGAATGAACTGTGTGTTTTATTAAGACGACTATAAAGAACAAGCTTAGTCTCACCTAAAGAATGTAAGAAACAAATATATTAATGCAAATTGTACTTTATTTAGCATTAAAAACATATTGTACATTTCATTAACTTTGACATAATTCTCATTTTGTTCGGGGAGTTAAAAAAAACAATATCTACTTCAGTCCCACATTACAATGCAATACAACTTAAAATCCAAGGAAGGTGATTATTCCTTATAGTTCAGATATTGAATGTAGTATTAAGAAACTAAATGAAGCGCAGACTTTCGACACTGGCTCGTCACTCAGTCTTCCCACAACCTAATCTATGGTTATATTTAAATTGAAGTAATCTTGCAGATGCTCTTGTCACCTACACATAAAGGGAATGCTAAATAAGGGTTTTTGCGTACCCAACTTGCACCGCAGCTGAAAAAGAAGACTTAATACAGAGACAAAAGCAATATCAGCTTTACGTAGGCTTTTTTAATAAACCTACTGTAATCAAGACATTCGACCAACATGCTCCAGGCGTAAACGGTACACCTGAGGAACAGCAGAGTATTTAATGTGGGGCTACCAGATCAATAAACAGTGATAAACTGTGGACTGTCAGGGGTGCTAACAGGCCATTGCAATTTAATGACAGAGTAACTATTGATCTGGCCCAATGACTTACCAGACATGCAGCGGTCATATTAGAACTGATTATTGACTATGGTGTGGCTGCGAATTTCATATTGCTTCTGAGAATGTGAAGTGGCAGCGATGACACACTAAAGTACATTTCAATGCACAAAAGCAGGGTGTGCCAGGCAAAGACAGAGGCATCGACATCATTGAATATGTCTGCTCTCCTATTTATTGCAATTAATGAGGCTCTGAAGCCAGTTAGACTTATATGATCTTCATCAGATAATGTATGATTGGCGCACACTGCTTCTGAGGACCAGAAGAGAAAACACAGACAGAGAAAAGGACAAATGGTAAGAGAAAGTAGTAAAGAAAGGATATATCTGCTCCACAGCAGGTGTGGGACAGTTGTAGAGATGAAATGTTTCCTCCAAGCACATCCCTTGTGCAACTAGCAATCCCTAGCCAACAACCACAATTCACCTCACATGGGCCCAACTAGGGTCCAAAATTAGCACTCGCCAGTTGCTAAATGCGGGAACATTTTGTCTTTGGAAAGTAAATTATGGAGACACGATTTTAATGATAATTTAAACTTGAACCGGTAATACTTTCAATCAGGATATTTACTGTGGTTTATTGTAAATCTGGTACCCATTTCCTTCCTAGTAGACACCCCTACTAATTATTGAGTTCAGACAGGGTTAAAAAATAGCACTCGCCAAATGCAGTTATATTTTGTCTTTGTTTGCGATACAATGAGGGGGTTCAAAGAACATGGCGTTTAAGTAGGGGGTTATGTTTTGCAATGTGTGTCGTGTAAACGCAAAGGAAAAGTGCGGAGGCAATGCCTTTGTTGTTGGCTCAACAAACTCACAAAACTGTCTGACGCTACAGCCAAGAAAATGACCATGCTTTTCCAAAACCGCAGACGCCATTGCCAAGAAAGCGAGGCCCCATTTGGTTTTCCCTGAGTACGTAAAGACAATTATTTTCTTTACACTGAATGCGTTTAGGGCTGCGAGTGAGGTAGGTGTGCTCTTGCCTCATAGTAGCTGCGCACAGCATTACAGAAGGCCTCATCCGCCACGATTTGTGTGTCCCCTTTGAGGAAGGCCTGGAAACGCTCTTTCACAGCCTGCAGTTGCGGCTTATTCAGCTGAAAAAGAGAAAGAAAGAGAGTGAGGGAGGGAGGGAGGGAGAAGTGTCATAAACTCACATAACATGTAATTCCTAGATCTGGTAACACTTTTAAATCAGCCTAATAACAGAGACTTTAACAGAGCCAAAAAGAAGACACATTTATCATAAAGAAGAAAAAATAAACTTTATTTTCTTCATATTAGTTTGGGAGGTTTTTTATGTTGAATTACCCTTTGGTCACTGTAGGCACAAATATTGTCATATTGACATTTTCAAAGTTGGAAATGTTTCCTACAATTTTTTTTGGATTGCACTTCAAAAAGCCAACAAAATGGTTGAAACAAAATTATTGGCAACCAGAACCTAATATTTTGTGGCAATTCCTTTAATTTAAATCCCTTTATCAGGTAAACATTCCTCTAACCATCAATAAGCTTCCTGTACTCCCCTAAAAACAACGTGGCCCACTGCTCCAGTTCAGTAATATTTGAGGGGTCCTGGCATAAAGATTTGAACATTTGCTATCACAAATGCGCTGGGACTAATATCTGGACTCATTGCTGGCTCCTGCAAAAAAGGTCCTATGTTTCTACTTTAGCCATTTTAAAGTGTTTTTGATGTGTGTGTGTGTGTGTGTGTGGGGTTGTTGTCCAGCTGGAAGACCCACAACACCCTGCAGATACCAAGTTACTGGACAATAAATGTAATAATGCCATCAAAACACCTTGATAATTAGGTGAATTCCTGAAGTGCACCAGCCCCAAACGAAGCAAAGCAATCCCGAAGCATTACTGAACCAGACCCAAAAGAGACTGTAGGTTGGGTGTCCTTTTCTTTAATGCTTCATTTGAATATCAGTAAACATAGAGGTAACCAACTTTGACCAATTTTGTTTCATAGGTCCATAGAACATTTTGCCAGAAAATTACAGGCTTATTCAGCCCAATTAACCTTTGCAAAAAAAGAAATCTGCAGTTGTAGACTTTCAGGGCATCCTTCCATTTAACCCTTACTAGAAAATTATGTGGCAGATGGCATGTGCTCTTTTGCAGTTTGAATTGCTGTCTCAACTGGAGGAAACCAACCTTCAATTACAAACAGTTGCGCCCAAAAGTTTGCATAACCTGGCTGAAAATTTGGCATTGATTTAGAAAATATGACGGATCATGCAAAATACTTTTAGTTAAGGAATGCAATTATATAAACAAATGCATTAGCCCATAGTTGTCTGTCTGCTTTTTAAATCATAATGATAAGAGAAATCACCCAAATGGCCATGATTAAAAAAGTTTACATACCCTTGAATGTTTGGCCTTGTTACAGACACACAAGGAGACACACACAGGTTAAAATGGCAGCTAAAAGGTTTATTTCCCACACCTGCTGTTTTTTTTATTTCAATTAGTGTCTGTTAATAAATAGACAATGAGTTTGTTAGTTCTCATGTGGATGCACAGAACAGGCTAGATACTGAGCCATGGGAAGCAGAAAAGAACTGTCAAAAGACCTGCATAACAAGGTAATGGAACTTTATAAGAAGGAAAAGGATATAAAATAAATATCCAAAGCCTTGAAAATGCCAGTCAGTACTGTCCAATCATTAAGAAGTGGAAATTCGGGGATCTCTTGATGCCAAGTCAAAGTCAGGTAGACCAAGAAAGGTTTCAGCCACAACTGCCAGAAGAATTGTTTGGGATGCAAAGAAAAACCCACAGGTAACCTCAACAGAAATACAGGCTGCTCTGGAAAAAGACGGTGTGGTTGTTTCAAGGAGCACAGTACGATGAAAAATGAGCTGCATGGTTGAGTTGCCAGAAAGAAGCCGTTACTGCGCCAATGCCACAAGCAAGTCTGGTTACAATATGCCCAACATCACCATGACACGCCTCACAGCTTCTGGCACGCTGTAATTTGGAGACCAAAATAGAGCTTTATGGTCACAACCAGTTTGGTAAGGGGTCAACGAGGCCTATAGTGAAAAGCACCAACCCAACTGTGAAAAATGGTGGTGGCTCACTGATGTTTAGGGTGTGTGTGAGCGCTAAAGGCTCTGGGAATCTTGTGAAAATTGATGACAAGATGAATGCAGCATGTTATCAGACAATACTTGCAGACAATTTGCATTCTTCTGCACGAAAGTTGCGCATGGCACGCTTTTGGACTTTCCAGCACGACAGTGACCCTAAGCACAAGGCCAAGTTGACCCTCCAGTGGTTACAGCAGAAAAAGGAGAAGGTTCTGGAGTGGCCATCACAGTCCCTGACCTTAATATCATTGAGCCACTTTGGGGACATTTCAAACGTACGGTTCATGCAAGATGACCAAAGACTTTGCATGACCTGGAGGCATTTTGCCAAGACAAATGGGCATCTACACCTGCAAGAATTTGGGGGCTTCATAGACAACTATATAAAATACTGCATGCTGTCATTGATGCAAAAGGGGGCAATACACAGTATTAAAAACGAAGACTTTTGAACAGGGGTCATTTCGTTTTTTTCTCTGTTGCCATGTTTTGTTTTATGATTTTGCCATTCTGTTATCATATACAGTTAAATATGAATCCGATAAGAAATAAAATACATGTGCTTTGCCTGGTCACTCATGTTTTCTTACCAATTCTCCAAGCGTATGCAAACTTTTGAGCACAACTGTATGTGGTAGAGAATCATCTTGAGGCCACTTCCTGAGCTGTTGTCCAGACCATTGTTCCATGGGCTGCAAACTTTCTTCATAATACTGCGGACTGTGCAAACAAGAATTCCAAGGTGGAAATGACAATGTTTGTGGTTTTCACCCACTTGACAGTGGTACATGGAGCAGAATGTTATTGTGCATTCTGAAAACCTGTTGAGTGGGAAGTTATCCCAGTAAACCATTGCGCTAAATCAGTGATCCCCTATTTCTTTTTTGTTGAACCACTAGCTGCATTTTGCCCTGCCGTGAGTACCCCTGAAGCAACCTCTCATGTGCATTATACCAGTTTGCTTTTGGTCTTATGAGTCTTCTCCTGATTACCTCTGTGGATAGGCAGGGAATAAGTATTACTGGGGGTTTTAGTACCCTTGGTTGTGAACCACTAAGCCAGGTAACCCATTAAACAAGAATCAACTGCGGGCCAAATTGTTCCAAATTGAATCCTACTAAAAAGGTAATATTGTTTTTCCAGGATGTTTTTTTTTGTTTTGTTTCAAGCTTAAACTTTTAGGAATTAATTCTACTGTACAGTCAAATTACAGATAACACTCCCTGGAAAGTTGTCTTTTTTGTTCATATGTAGACATAGATATATCATCTTCCCTTTAACACTACTGACTGATAAAGGCATCCACATTTAACAAATTACACTGAAAGATAACACTTTACATAAAGAAATAGCAAGGTGTACTAACATTTTCTGCCATGAAATTGCATCTCTGTTCATTTTAATTGCATGAATAATCTTTAAGTTTAGTTGTTTTGTGTGACTTGAAATAGGTATCGTTTATCAACGAAGGTGTTTGGAGTTTAACTTAGATATGCGTTGTTGGACGAGACACCATGCAAGAGAAACCCCAAAGGCTTTTTCTCCATCCATGTCTGCAAATGCAGACAGTATTTGGAAAATGAACATTTCTTTTCCCATCAGTAGCACTTTAAGCTACGAAGACAAATTCAATTAATATTGTTGTTTCTCCTGACACACGGTGGACAGCAACTTATCTCCTACCTCCAGCACCAGCATTGGGAGCGTTGTCCCAAAATGTGTTTTCTGCATTGTAAACAATTTGTGCATTTAGCCTTTTAACCGTGTGGCTACTAGCGACCTGAGGGAATGTCAGTGTGCCAGTGCTCATTGTTATTCCTCAAGTTTAAAATGGTTTGGTTCCTTGTCTTATCTCCTAATTTTCAACAGGAACATGATGACAAAAGCTTGCTCAGTTGATACAATAACACTGTGATGAAAAGGGAAAAACTGTGAGCAAGAAGTTGGTGATCGCCTATTTTGTTTAGGGATGGTAATCAAGACAAGTGTTTTTGGGTATGGTGAATTTGTTTGTATACGAGCTATCTTCACAGCCTCATACCTCTATATAGTGTATGTGTTTAAATAAAGTATGATTTACACAGCCTCATTCCTCTTCATAGTGTGCGTTTGTGCATGTGTATGTGTATGGTGTATGTGTTTATACGAGTTATCTAAACAGCCTCATACCTCTTTATAGTGTGTTTGTGTGTAGAGTGTATGTGTTTATTTACAGTACGAGTCATTTACACAGCCTCATTCCTCTTTGTATGTGTTTATATATTAGTTATCTGCACAGCCTCAAACCTCTTTATTGTGTGTGTTTATGGTGAATGTGTTAATACATGTCATTCACATCATACCTCTTTATCTGTGTGTATGGTGTATGTGTTTATATGAGTCATAAACACAGCCTCACACCTCTTTATAGTGTATGTTTGTGTGTGAGTGGTGAATGTGTTTATATACAAGTTATCTACACAGCCTCATACCTCCTTATAATGTGTGTTTGTGTGTATGGTGAATGTGTTTATATATACGAGTTATCTACACAGCCTCCTACCTCTTTATAGTGCAGGTGTGTATGGTGTATGTGTTAATATATAAGCAAAAGAGCGAGAAATGCAGAGGGAGCGAGAGAAAGCGAGAGTGCAAAAAAGTGTGTGAATTTGTGTTAGAAAAAACACTTCCTGAGGCAAGTTGGAAGCTCCGCAACTTGAGGTTTAACAAGGGGAAACAAAGCCCTGGAGCAAGCTGCGCTGTCCTTAGTTGTACCTCTATACTAAACTACCTTTCTTTATTGGGAAGTAATGGATCGGATGTCACTGGTACATCAAATCGAGTTACAATTCTAAACCCAAAGGATGGATACAGTTCCCTGACCAAGCTTCAGAGAGAAGTGCCAGTATTAATTCAGCAAAACTCGACAGGCAGCTTACATCACAGACATCAATCATCTTTTGATGCCATGCCTCGATTGTGGCGTGGGACAATAGTGGTACCCTTAACGCTTCACTTTTTAAAGTCCTTAACGGGAAGAGTTACATGAAAAAGGTGATGGGGCAAAGACACAAGAATAGCGTTCCGGTAATAGAAGCTCAAAGCAATGTTTTTCAGTCACTCAACAACGCATTACATTATGCACAGGTGTTAGAAAATACACAGTACCAGATTGGATGACTACAGAGAGTGGTTTGAAGAAGGGGATTTGATGCAAGGGTGCAAGACTATTTTACAGAGGGGCATAGTGTTGTGGTATTCATCTCAACTGAAGCTAAGAGCGTGTGTAGAATTCAGAGTGGTGGTGGTGAGGGGTGTGGGGGGTGGGGGGTGCACTGAGGTGTGAAGACTCTTTGTGTGTGTGTGTGTGTCTCTTTTCCCCTCAGAAGCTCCACAGGTCATTCAGAAAATGTTTTTACTTCTTTGGCAACCAGCAACACCTTCAGTACAGCCAGTTTCAGTGCCATGCCCGGTGGTCTTTGTCCTTGGAATGTTGTACGCCTGTCTGTCTGCCTGTATGTCTGTCTGCCTGTATGTCTGTCTGCCTGTATGTCTGTCTGCCTGTATGTCTGTCTGCCTGTATGTCTGTCTGCCTGTATGTCTGTCTGCCTGTATGTCTGTCGGCCTGTATGTCTGTCGGCCTGTATGTCTGTCTACCTGTATGTCTGTCTACCTGTATGTCTGTCGGCCTGTCGGTCGGCCATATTTCAGCAGATATTGTCACTGTGGCACATGAATTCATTCACTCATAGCAGAACTTCCCATCTCCAACACAGTTATGGCTGCCTTTCACAAAAACAACATTCAGCCATATAACACCACGGCTGGTATTATGGGTTTTATCCCCGTTTCCCTAAATGGCGTGCCGTGAGCTGTTGTGTGATGTTGTCTACTGCTCCATTCGACAGCCGTTAGGAGAGGCAATGAAGCACTCACTCGTGACATCAGAGGTTGCCAGTAGCAGTCTCCACTGCCAAGGAGACTCAGTGCGCGTGGAGGAGACTCAGTGCGCGTGGAGGAGACTCAGTGCGCGTGGAGGAGACTCAGTGCGCGTGGAGGAGACTCAGTGCGCGAGGAGGAGACTCAGGGCGCAAGGAGGAGACTCAGTGCGCAAGGAGGAGACTCAGTGCGCGAGGAGGAGACTTAGTGCGCAAGGAGGAGACTCAGTGCGCGAGGAGGAGACTCAGTGCGCGTGGAGGAGAGACTCATGGCTAATGGAGGAGAGACTCATGGCTAATGGAGGAGAGACTCATGGCTAATGGAGGAAAGACTCATGGCTAATGGAGGAGAGACTCATGGCTAAAGGAAGAGAGGCTCATGGCTAATGGAAGAGAGACTCATGGCTAATGGAGGAGAGACTCATGGCTAATGGAGGAGAGACTCATGGCTAATGGAGGAGAGACTCATGGCCAATGGAGGAGAGACTCATGGCTAATGGAGGAGAGACTCATGGCTAATGGAGGAGAGACTCATGGCTAAAGGAAGATAGGCTCATGGCTAATGGAAGAGAGACTCATGGCTAATGGAGGAGAGACTCATGGCTAAAGGAAAAGAGACTCATGGCTAAAGAAAGAGAGACTCATGGCTAAAGGAAGAGAGACTCATGGCTAATGGAGGAGAGACTCATGTCTAAAGGAAGAGAGACTCATGGCTAATGGAAGAGAGACTTAGGGCTATTTTTGCCAAAGTTCTAAGGTCATAGTATTAAAACCACATCAATTGATAATCTAAAAAAATTTCCACCACCCAAAAAACAAGTAAATAGAGAAATAGGGAAAGATATTTTTGAAACAGAGAACTTAAACACAAATTGTTTATTTGCAGCATATTCATGCTCATTGAGTCTGCCTCTTCACAATTATTTATCTTGTTTAGTATCACCTATTGTTATTGCTGGGATAACGTTTTGAAGACAATTCAAATACAGGCATCACTTTGAAGTGATGGAGAAATACACAGACTGAAACGGCCCTGAAAAATCAAGTTGTTGTCTGTATTTCTCCTCGAGGTAAGCTATTCATAAGCAGCAAGCTCAGTGCTTAGTATTACAAGTATGCTACTCATATCTCTCAGGCACCAAACTATCCTGGGGAAAGTATACAAAAAGCATTTGCTCACTCCTTTATAGATTCCATGGGCAAGATAGACTATACAAATGAGAATTCCAAAGCACATTTTGTATAAAGTTAGCAAAAATTTCAAGGTATAATGTTGTTAGCTTTTAGGCTAAATACAGGAAGCTTGGTCTTTCCTGCGACACAATTCTAGACACGTTGCTAAACAAAAAGAAAGTTTGCCTTGTTATCTTTATACAATCAGCAGAATAGGCAATACAAACCGTAATTCCTACCCAAAAGTTCTACCTAGACCATTGCTACATAATTCGCAGCTTAGGCAATCGCTATTTGTCTACAAAACTTTTGATATCTGTCTCTTTAGTACCAATTGTATTTACTCTTGGGGGAGTGTGTACAAAAACATGACTTTCTGAGTATTGGGATGTAGGCGTTTGAACAGGCTGTCACTTTCTTTTATTACTTTAAAGAGAATACTTGACTGTTTGGGATGTAGGAAGCAGGGAAGCCTGGCCAACAAGGGCACTCAGCCAGCAACCAAGAGTTTATCGTTTGGCAAAAACGTAAAAGATCTATTGTTTAGTCCTTGAGCAAGACTGCTAATTCTAAAAGGTAGGACTACCATTAATAATGGTTGATTGAAGTATTGGTGTAAAAATTGCATCTACCACTGATATGGACTCTTAAATACAATAATGACAATAAAAGAGTCATTTACACAAGACAACAGAAAAACCTTTCCTAACAACTCTTTTATGAACACCTTGCCATCTCAACCAGATGTTTATCCATTAGCATTTCAATTCCATTTTAAATTACTGCTTTCTATCCCTTTCAAGATCACTCCAACACTCTCTACTCTACATTATCCATTCAGCAGCCCCATATTCCCTAGAGGCCCTCATTATTGGCCAGTTATCCCCGGGGGGTGATTGGATATGGCATTAAATGTTTTTGATAAAAAAAACACACAAAAAAGAAAAAAAACACCATCATCATCATCGTGTGGAAAAGAAACCCTTACGGCCACGAAACGCATTGTGTCATACAAGGAAGACAGAAGGGCAGGAAAAGCCACCAGCCCAAGTAAAACATAACCTATACCCCAACAACACACAGATGCACACGCATACAGGAAGGAACACAATGTGTTGAGTGTTTGCCAGATGTCAGCGCGCTCAGTGCTTTCCCTCCTCCTGGCCCCTTAGTCCACATCCTCTTCATTAGTCTCCCGGAGCACAGCAGGCCATGGTGGGTGGACCGGCTCAGCTACAGTATGGACGTTTAATTGAGTAATTGTGTGTTAACTGCTCGGCGTCACTCTAAGAGCTTTTTAAATCACGTGAGATGGGCAAGGGTGACTGTGCTTGATTGTGATCTAAAAGAAACACACACATACTTGCAGGCAGATTATGGTTTTGGGGCAAAAGCAGCCACGCAAGAATGTAAGCACGTCTACAAAGCTATTTACAGAAATGAAGACCATAGGGGACAGTTTCCCACTACCCTAGCGAAAGGTTGTGACAGACACAAATCTGCCTCCTTCCTCAACTCTCTGTTGGCGCCAGAGTGTTGACTGCGCCCCAGTCGGAGCATGACATCTCCCTGCATCGTCATGGCAACATCAGTTCCATCGCATGGCACGTGTCAGCGTCTCTCGGCCAGAGTTTTAACTGCTGCATATACAGAGCGATGGATCGTTCTCAATACATGAGTCACCACTGACAGGTGTGTGATTAAATAGTCTGAACACAAGGACCAACTGAAATAACAGATTTTTGACCAGACCAGCTATTCCATCTGGCAAACCTTCATTTCCTGATATGCTCCTAGGATCTGTTATGCTGAGGGTTATACATTACAGTAAATTACATAAGTTATATATGTGTCATGGATGCATATAAACTCCATAGCTCTGGTGGGGGAATTCCGTACCCAGACACATGTATTGAGTAAAAGGTAGTTAACACAATTCATAATTTTCATGGCATGCCCTTATCAATCACATTATTCTTAAACGTGAACAACAGTCAACAACATGATCAACCTATTCAAATTTACTTAAAGAAATTTATTTTTGTCTTAACTTTATAATCTATAATTCCTGCATTATCCTTCTTTTTTTTAAAGGAACTAAGCGTATGTAATGGCTGTTTGCTCTAGTAAGCAAAGTAGTACACTTTTAGTGGATCCTTTTGGAACCACATTTGTTGTATTTTAATGTCAGTGTGTTAAAGTTGACCCACTTATTTTACAATTAAGTATACTTATAATAAATTATTGAAAATGGGATTTTAGTACAGGACAATATACATAGAGTTGTGCTCAAAAGTTTGCATACCCTTGGAGAACTGGTAATATCTGTACCATTTTTAAAGAAAACATGAGTGAGCAGGCAAAATAAATTTCTTTTAATTCTTATGGGATTCATTTTCAACAGTAGGTCATAACAGAATGGCACAATCATAAAACCAAACTTGGCAACGAAGAAAAGAATGAAATGACCCCTGTTCAAAAGTCTGCATAACCTTCGTTCTTAATAATGTGTATTGCCCACTTTAGCATCAATGACAGCATGGAGTCGTCCATGAGGCCCCAAATTGTTGCAGGTGGCATAGTTGCCAATTGGTCTTGGCTAGATGCCTCCAGGTCATGCAAAGTCTTTAGTCGTCTTGCATGAACTGCACGTCTGAGATCTTTTCCCAGAGCAGCCTGTATTTCTCCTGAGGTTACCTTTGGGTTTTTCTTTGTAAAACAATTATTCTGGCAGTTGTGGCTGAAACCTTCCTTGGTCTACCTGACCTGGGCTTGGTATCAAGAGATCCCCGAATTTTCCACTTCTTAATAAGTGATTGAACAGTACTGACTGGCATTTTCAAGGCTTTTGATATATTTTGATATCCTTTTCCATCTTTATATATTTCCATTACCTTGTTACGCAGGTCTTTTGACAGTTCTTTCTGCTCCCCATGGCTCAGTATCTAGCAGGTGTGGGGAATTAAAAATAATCGTAATTTAATAATTGCCATTTTAACTCGTGTGGGTCACCTTGTGTGTCTAACAGGGCCAAACCTTCAAGGTTATGTAAAATTTTGATCAGGGTTATTTCGGTGATTTCTGTTATCATTATGATTTAAAAAGGAGTCAAACAACTATGTGATTATACATGGCTGCATATGATTACTATCCTTACTATCCTAAAATAATTTGCATGATCAGTAATATTTTCAAAATCAATGCCAAAATCACACAATTTCTGCCAGGGTATGCAAACTTGAGTACAACTACATATTATATGTAGAAAATACTTAATAAATAAGTGGGTCAATTTTAACTCACTTAACTATTTCAATACTATTTAGTATTCTGAAGTACAACAAATGTGGTTCCAAAAAAACACACTTTAAGTCTACCCAATTTGCATGGTGCAAAGATCGAGAAGATTCTAGAAAATCTCTGTACTGGCCTTTTTCATGCCATGACTCCTAATACAAAATTGGTACAGATGAGAAGTACAATTACAAATTTGATGAACACAGTAATCACACCAGCCAACACAGTCTTGTGTCGTAAACACCCAAGCCAGACATCAGTGAATCCCTACCAGTGGCACCATAAAGCTCATAGTGTGGTTTTCAGACAGACTCGTATGGTCACACCTGTGTCCTCAGGAAGTCATGCCCTGTAGGTAAATACACCACCCAGCTGCTCCACAAAGGAGCTAACTGGACTGACAACCAGTCTGCCTTTAAAAGCGCTCAGAAGGACCTCTTACGCTCAATACTGTACATTTCAAGAAATATCTTTCTTATTTGGAAACATCCACTGCACAAAAAAACTGGAAACACTACAACCACACATCGGGCTTCGATTAACAAAATATATTAAAGATCAAAATATTCTTGTACAGCCATGGCCAAAAGTTATGAGAATGACACAAATATTAATTTTAATCAAATCTGCTGCATCAGTTTTTATGATGGTCATTTGCATATACTTCAGAATTTCATGAAGAGTGATCGGAGGAATAGCAATGAATTGCTAAGTCCCACTTTGCAATGAAAATGTACTTAATCAAAATGGTGATGTGCAGGTAGCATAACGTTCTGGCTCTCATTTGTAAAGAGATTGGGGCGCCAAAGGCAAACCAGCCAAATCTAGTGTTCTCTGGCAAATGCAAATTTGGTCCCTCTAGAGGTCATCAGGCCTTCATGGAGTCGGTTTCTGACAGTTTGGTAAAAATCAGGCACATCAGTAGCCAGCTGGAGGTCCCTATGTAAGGCTATGGGAGTGCTCCTTAAGTTCCTCCTCACACAAAGGAACATATGCCGGTCCTGCTGCTGGGGTGATGCCCTTTATGTCAGTAGTGACAAGGACACTAGCAAACCTAGAGAAGAATCAATCAGGAGCAGTGTATTAACAGTCACACTGTTCGGTATCAATTTAATACTCATTGTAATTAAATGGTGTTTAATGCTATAAAAGCTATTGGATTTCAACAACAACACCCTATACTGGAAATATTTTGATCTAGAGAACTAAAGTGAGCCTACCCACCGTGAAAAAGTGACGTGTTTGTTGTGAGCTGTGACAGCCTCTTGTTAACCATGTATTGAATAGTGCCTTTCTCATGTGGAGCTTCTTGATGAAAGTCTCAAGGGCATTGTAATTCACAAACAAGTGCCTGAACCTGTCAGATTCATGGCTTTGTTAAGCTCCTTCCTTTCCTTCAGCAGCATTATGGCAGGGAAGGGCCATGTTGCCAGCCCCATTATGTTCAATGTATGGTTTTGTATTGAAAAGACAAGTGTATCGGCCTACACCTCTGTCCTGTCTCGTTAAGCATGGCTGTCACAGTCAGCACTGTCTCTGGTCAGTCACGTTGCAATTCCCTTTTTCTTTGTTTGGTTATTTTCAACTTCATGGATGACCAAGAGTCAAAATGATGATTCTTAATGATTAGATCAACTATGAAATAAATGCATGATCTTAAGGGGCAACATCTTTTTTTAATGCTACTTTTCAAAAGAATTGTATGATAATTCATAATGATACACTGTACTGTCAAATGGCTTTACGCTGAAATGTTTGTTTACTAATATCGTGGCAAATTTATAATTTCATGGCATTTTCTTATATGTCCTTTATCATAATTGAATGGTCTATTTCTTAACAACATGTTATTTGTCATGATCAGAAGTGATATGTTAATCACGGCAAGTGGGGAGATGTCAGCTGCAGATTAGTCAAATCTTTTACTTTTGAGGTTATGGGCTAAAAGGTATAGCTCATGCTAGCAAAATATTTCTCTGCTAGTAATAAACATGTTTTCTACACACCTGTTCAAAAGTGAAGAAAAATCTTACTTCACTAGGAAAGAAAAATATCACTTGGAATATGAAATGCCAATTAGCCAACGTTAAAGCCAGTGGGATACATAACGAGATTATACAGTATGATTGGTGGTAATCTTAAAATACTTTGCTTCTGATTGCTTTAGCAGTGAAGTTGGCATAGGCAATATCAAGGGCACCAAAACACTGTACACCTGGATGCAGCAGCTACCCTGTTGCCTCAGCACCGCTGACGCAATTCTAAAAGTCTTTAATTTGTATTTTCCACTATAAATGATACAGAATTGCTTCTTTCATACTGCCAAACATGGGCTCAGTTTTGTCAAAACAGGCAAGATGTGCTATTTGTAAAGCAAGATACAACCAAACCATTGAAACTATAGGTTTCTTAACACCATTCCACCTGCGTTAGTCAGCTCGAAAAACAAGCGGACATCATCTTATTTTTTGTGAATTGTACCGAAAGACCTGGGCTATTAAAATAATTTAAAGCCTTGAAGGTTCAGGCCTAAGGGCCAATGTATTTTATTTGGAAATATAGCATCAACCAACGATTTCTGCAGCAAGGAGCTGAGCTGAGTGATTCAGGCTTGGGAAGAACATTTTGAAAACTTTATTATTACCCTCAGCTATAACCAATCGTTGGGTTTGCTGTTATGCTGGAATCTACTTTCTGTTGGACTACCAAAAAAAATCCCAAATCATATTTTTTGAACAACCAAAACTGAACTCCATTCACTCACCACCACTTGGAGCAAGTTCCATCAAAATGAACATGTAACTGCCCCTTTAGAACAATATTTAAAACAAATTACCATGGCTTTCATATAACGTGCATAAGGGAGCAACGTTTGTTTAGTATTCACCAGAGTACACTTTAGTTCCCTTAATAAACGTTCTGTTGCCTATATTGTATTTCAGGACAAATCTAATGGCGAGTGTAAAAGTCTTATCTGGAGACAATCAAGTAGACCTGGTGGTTAGGTAGGAATGTTCTCTACATTGATGAGCAAAATTAATGTTTTGACCCCAGTTCAATTCCCCCCTCTGAACTTCCAATTTTTGCCTTTCAGAAAATTCTAGCAACTGTGCACTTTCAGAGCAGTCCCAAAAATATAAAACAGCAGGAGAAAGCTCTCAACCGGCTCTAGACACAACCACTGCACTAACCACATCAGCACTGGGGAGGTGAATATAGTAGTAGTACAGTGAGGGTTCCAATATATTAGCAGGGGCAAAAAAGAATGTCAACTACAGTTCATATTAAATAAACATTGAAATAAAAGTTTGTTTCTATGCGTTTTCTCTAAACCTGGAGCAGGATTTGAACGAAGCAGGGAGTAATTTGTCAGTGTGAAGCAGTCTGACAGTTCTTTAGAAAGGGCCATCCATTCTTGATCCATCACAGTATTTGATCCGGCACTGCCCAAGCAATTTTGGTTTCCTTTATCACCATTCTTTTGATTAGAGAGATTATTAAAGGCATGAAACAATGGATGTTGAGTGCAAAGATGATTTCTAAAAGCAGAACTCTGCCAAACTCTTCTTGACCAACTTGTCACCTCCCACAAACAATCAATGTTTCACTATTCACCTGGTTTAAGAGACAAAACCTCAAGGGTGATGATCAATAGTGTTTGTGAATCATTTCACTTACATACAAATTACGTGAGATGAGAAGATCTGTCAAATTGTCAGTCTACGAAGCGCAGTGAACAGGACATAAGAACCATTCATGGCCTTGTGGCAATGTGCCATGGTGAAAACAGCTAGGCAGCAGGCAGACAGACTTCCTTTATACCAGTTGCAGGTCCATGACCCTCTCCAGGTATATGATTAAATAAAGCTAAATCTGACGTTATCATCTACAAGCACATGTCCGCAGCTTCATAGACATTAATTCACTGTTGCATGAGTGCCCCACCTACTCACCTCAGCCTGTTTATCTACACCCTGAAAAGGCCCTGAAAATATCCTGTGAGACAGGAAATTCACCAGATGACAGGCTGCTTCCAATACTGCCATGAACAAAATACACACCCACCACTTCCTGACTGAGTTCCAAGACTAGCTCTCTCCAAAATATAACTGATGCAACCCTACCCACTAATGCACCGCCATCTCAGACCACACTTTTCCCTACCAGTCCCACAAACACTCACCCAGGACAGAATATGCCAAAACATTGCTGTTTGCATGACACTGCCTCCCAAGGCACCTCATTGGTGAAGTAACACACACAGGTCAGACTTTGAGTTGCAGTGGGCAAGATCAGCTCCTGAGCAGACTAACACCATCAGACCGACTTAGTCGATGACTTGTAACTTTATATAAAATTTTGCAAATGTTCACTGTTGCAAATATTTTCTAAACTAGATAGACCAAAAGATTGAGTACTAAATTCATTGTCTAAAAATTCGAGCAGATATTGAAGTAGACATCCTTATTATTGGTTTTGGAAGTGTAAATTATTAACTAAACTCAAGCAAAAACAAAAAAAAAGAGACAAACTGTTAGTGATGGGAATGTTTTGAAAAACAGATGAAATACCAACATCTGATTTGCATCATTTTGTGACAAGTTAGCGTAATTGGTGGTAACCATACAGCATATGTTATGAATTGCAAGTAACTCTTGTCGTATGTGTCTCAATCTCTACTGCATACTAGGAATGTCGGTAGCTTAATAACTACGAAGATTTCTAGTGGCTTGATGGATGGCGCGCAGGAATCCTTGCACCAGTACAGGATGATTCTGATGATCGTTTAGGAGATTGTTCCGATTTAAACCATCGTTTGATGTTTTTTTTATTATTCCTTTAATTTAGTGCCATTCAATGACTTTGCATTCATCATACAAAACATTATATGGGATGTTTTGTTGATAAAAGCATATTGGAAAAGTAATGATGGCGGTTCGACACAATATCTCAAGTAGTGATGGACTACTATACACACGACGTTCCGATCGTTTCCAAAACTCACTTTGTCTAAAACAATGTTCAGAAAAATTTCTGGTCTTTTGCGGCAGGTTTCGAAAAACTGTGACGTAATATTTAACGAAACCTGGAGACCTGACTGCCTTGGGCTTTGAAATGGGATATTGCAATACCAACAACTTTGAATAAAATGCATCAATTTCTTGAAAGAGAGCTGTGTGACAATTATTTGAAGTTTGCATGGTTTGTAGAAAGTCTAGTTTTAATTGCGAAACAATTCAATTCAATTAAACCTGACTGTGAGCCCCGGGCCCATAGAGAAGGCCAGAGGCCCCCAGCCAGGACCTGACACCCGCTCGGTCGGTTTAATTGAAGATGGTCACTGTTTTCAAAACAGGCTCATACAAATCTCAGAGGGCTGCTCACTTAGAAACATTTGAAAGCATCATGTAGAACAACAAATAGACCCAATCATTTGAGGACAAACTGTCCATGTATAATAACACCTTGGTTGGCCCCTCTTCCTTTTTCCACACCTTCATAACAACACAGGGCAGGCTGTGAGCCGCTATCATTTCCCTTGCTGGCCACTGGAGAGGAAGTCGCAAATGGCCACTTGGTGACCATCACAGCTAACAAAGAGCAGATGTCCCACAGCTTCAATATAAGGGAAGATCACAGGAATTGCCTCCACCCTTGGTGGTTTAAAGACAATGACACTCCTGAAGAAGGGATCGAACACAGAAAGTCTGCAGGAAAGACCAAGCATTTACCAACGTGGGTCAGATGTTCTCAGTTTCTGGAACAGATCCACTAGCAGCAACCACCATAGAGCCTCAAACTGTAAAAGGTGGGCAGTACTCCTCATGACCTAGTGTGCATAATGTGCTCACTGAGCTTATCGAGGCAATGAACATTTCCAGCATTATAAATGCGCTTGGGTCGAATTAGAGACTTCTCGATCTCACAGATCAGCGCCTCGGGTTTCACAGATCAGCGCCTCGGGTCTCACAGATCAGCGCCTTGGGTCTCACAGATCAGCGCCTTGTGTCTCACTCAAGGTTCTCTCAACACTCATGGCAGAGGTGACTCCCATTATGAATGTGAGACCTTTCAACACCATCGTCAATAATGCATTTTCACCAATTCGCTTAACTCCAGACATAACCCTGACACAAATTCTGAACCCTTAATTTTTCTCCAGGGACTTTCAATAATGCAGACCGACACAAACAGCAGTCGAAAAGGGTCCTTCATCTCGACAATGCCTTTCGAGAAAGGTAACTTTCTACACTTCAAAGAAGGGAACCTAGTTCTAATTATAGACAACCAGGTAAAAAGTATCACTAAAACCAGACCAGAGACGGAAAGGTCAAGAAACGTACTTATACTCACTAAAGACAGCTATAATAAAATAACTAACTAGCACATGCAGGCAACAGGCACAAGCAAGCGCATGCACAATCTAAGTGAGAACAAGTATCATGGTGAGGATAGATGTAATGAAAGCAGAATAAATAACAGAATAGGGGGAGGAGGAAATGAGCAGGCAAGGAAATTGAATAGTAGAGTTAATGGAAATAGTTAGGTGAAATGAAAGAGGAAAAGATGGAAGAAAATAAACTTAGGGGTAGAATAAATGAATAGCAAGATGGGTGTGGAAGTTACAGGATGGCAGAATGAAAAAGAGAGGGTAAATGGAAACAGTGAGCGTTTGATTGAGTAAGAGGTGATGGAACCCGGGAGAGATCGTTACTTTTAACAGCCGCTGATGGGTAAAGCCAATGAGGCAGAATAAGACTCCTCTAAGCCACAGCAGGCAATGGAGAAGAAGAAGCACGGGAGGGGAAAAGAAGGGACGATGGAAGCCGATGGACAGTTTTGGTGGAGGACAGATGGAAAAGACCAGAAAAGAGGGCTGTAGAGCAAGTGGTGAGAAGGCAAAGTGAACCAGATCAGCAGAGAGAGTTAGGGATAGGAAGGACAGAAGACACGAAGAGGAGAGGGAGATTGCACCAGTGACTTCACAAGTAATTGGATAAAAATAGAACTTGGGTTGCTGAATAGAGCAGTCCGTAGAGGCCGCTTGAATCAATTGATTCTCACTGTGGAAGAGAGGTCGAGGTATTTTATAATATTAGCGGATTTGAGCCCGCACCTCCGTGAAACTATTCAATTCCAAACACTTCTTATAACCCTTCATCATCAACAAATACATTCCCTTTTCTCTGCCAAAGTCTGGCACAGAGCTAATCTCAATATGATTGGAGGTTCACGGAGGATCTGTCATAGCATTCAGCTATCTATCACCACAAATCCTAGTTCAATCCAAGCATGCCTTATGGGACAGTCGGAAAGGTGAACCGCATCCAATGCAGCTGAACAATCTAATTTGTTTCAGTCCACCCACTTACCCCCAGACACACACACACCCACACAATCATAAAGCACTTCGATGTTGCACAAGTGGAATTGAAGGTGTCAAGGTAAGCAAGGCCAGTAACGGGCATCAGAAAATCTAAAGCAGCTGCTCTGAAGCGCTTTATCTTTGGACAGTTTATAATGTAGTAGCAGATTGTTGAATAGTTTGGGGCTGATAACAGCACCCATAACTGGTCTACAACTTCCAACAGGGGGAGAAGAGAAGAAAGAGGCTTGGAAATGAGAAAGAACATTTAGAAATCCCAAAGACAGTGATAGAGGAAGGAAGGGGTAAGTAGAAAATAACTTTAGAATCAAAAGTATAATTTCATACTTGTTAAAGTTGGAGAGACCCGATGTGCTTATAACTCCACAACTGCAACAACGTGGGGGAGGCGTTGTTACAGGCAATTTTGGGTCTTAATGGTTGACACCAAAGCCTTGTGCACAATAAAATGACTCAAATTAGTCTGAACAAATAAAAACACAAAAGGCAAATTTAAAACCAAATATTTGATCTGTGGCCATACACCTTGTGATTGAATTATCCAATTAGATGAATGTGGCCTCAAGGGTTGCTTGCTAACTACTCAGTTAAAAGTGTGACATGATAATGTGGTAGCCAACTTGACAGCTGGTAATAAAAGAGTGTGTCAGCTGAACCCATGCAAGTCTGTCATCACCTGGGCGTGATTTAATTTGTCCATGTCGTTGTTGTGTCCTGTCTCCCAGCTTAGTTATGTTTGTGCTAGCCGCAGCATTTCTATTTCATGGTGTTCAGCATAATCTTGTTAACCTGGCAATATAAGCCATTATGGTAATGCATTGCCAGAATGCATCCTTTGCGGTCTATTTGGTGGTGGGGAAGAATCACAAGAGATATGTGGTTAATAACATTAATTGAAACTGGATACCTAATAAAAAATAATCCCAAAATAGGGAAAGCAGTAAAGTATTAAACAAAACTTTAGGTGTTTCCACATTTTATGCAAATGCTTTTATGCACAACAACACTAAAGGCCCTTTTATTGTCATATCATATAATTTGCCATATGTATTTCAGGAAAGCCACATACAAAAGGATCTATGCAAAATGAATATTAAAACATTTCATAAGAAAACTCTTAATTTTGTTCATAGGACCTGTATATATTAACCAATGACTTCAATTGACATCTAAGCTCCTGCCTCAGAATCATCACAGTGGCAGGTGTTTGGAATCCTGGTTGTGGCATACTGACAGTGCCTGGAAGTGCCAAGTGTCACAAATACAGCCCAGCACCCCTTGGGATGATCAAGTAGGTCAGAAAGAGCTGGCGTTTTTCATTGAGCGCTAGCAACTCCTGTGGTAGATTGGACATCCTGCAAGCTCCCCTGTGGTTGTTGGCTGGGGAATTCATTGACCTTCAGCTTGTGTGCCAGTGAGAATGTTCAGTTTCAGGTGTGGCTTGGCGGGATGTGCACTGACCTTCAGCTTTCCTGAGTAGTTGCTGTAAGAAGCAAGGCCATAATCACCAACTGGACATGAAAGTTGGAGAGGTGGGCCCCCATCGAAATTTGAAGGTTAATAGGTTTTCAAAACAACACTGTATTTTTTGTTTTAAACACTGTGTATTAACAACTCATTCGTTACTAGCTAGGCTCTCAATATTATTACAAAAGCATGTACTGATGTTTCTGTGTTATATTATGCAGCATGAATTCAGCTCCGCAATGCAGAACATGGTGACAAAATGTGGGTGAATGATGTGCCTTGCAGATGTGAGCCAGCATTTCAAAATGATTTGTTGATTGGCACAGATATAGCGTTATAAGTCCACTGACGTTTGTGCTTACATGTTGGTACAAGGTGCTGCATAGCCAGTGGTAAGCACAACTCTGTATAACAACTCTGTGTATCTAAATGAACACACTATACGACCAAAAGTATGTGGACACCTATACTAATTATAGAGTTCAGGTGTTTCAGGCACACCCATTGCTCACACAAGCATTAAATCCAGCACATAGCCAGGAAATCTCCAAAGACAAACAATGACAGTACAATGGGTTTTACTAAAGAGTTAGTGAAGGGTGATCTTAATGCAACAGGCTACAGAGACATTTTAGACAATTGGATGTTTCCAATTTGGTGGCAGGTAGTATGTGCCCCTGTGCACAAAGCAGGGTCCAAAAAAAGGTTGGAGTAGAGGAACAGGAACTGGCCAGCACAGAGCCCTGACCTCAACACCATTGAACCCCTTTGGAATAAATTGAAACAGTGATTGTGAATCAGGCCTTCTTGTCCAACATCAATGCCTGACCTGACAAATGCTCTTGGTTGAGTAAGCACAATTTCCCAGAGACACTAACTTATCCTGTAGAAAGACTTCCCAGAGTGGCAGCGGTTATAGATGCAAGGGGAAGGGGGGCAACTCCATATTAATGCACATGGTTTTGGAATAGGATGTCCAACATGCTCTTATAGGTGGGATGGGCGAGTGTCAACATACTTTTGGCCATATAGTAGATCTCCATGAACGTGATTGAGACAAATAGTTACTATGCATTTAACAATGGGGGACCACTGTTTACAACAATATATATAATACATAGTTTAAGTCACACTATAAAATAGATGTTATTTTAAGGCAGACATATGTCATTTCCAGTAGCCTTTTGGGGGCCCTAAGCCAAACTAGTGGTCAGAGCTCACTAGCAGTCTGGGGCCCTTAGCAGACCCTTATGTTGCATATGCCTAGAGCTGGCCCTGGTCATATCATATAAGTGTAGGTCACACAAGAGTATTTGCCTTGGTATGTTCTAGATCTTGCATAAATATTATATACATAGTTGAAATTGCTATGGATTTTACTGTAAGGTTGTAGTTTCCACAATATTTCAACCTCACGTATGTTGCAGCAATTGGATCCACACACCTGTCTTTTCTTTCCCTGATAAATTCAGAAATCCCAGCTGAATTCTAAACTAAACTGCTGGCAATATTTAAAATTGCAAACAGGTGGCAAGCATTTTTTTTATAGTTTTATTAATTTCAGTGCCCAAATAGCATTACCATAGACAAATGTCAGCTCATTACAGCTATATGGACAAAATAATATAGATGCATTTTACTAAAAGGCAGGGCTATTAGGCTTCTCTGTTGTGAAACTGCTGTTGTTCCTCAAATGATCAGCATCCGTTTGAAACAAGCCTGATTAAAACTTCACAGCTCACAATGGCTGTGTCCATGTATGAAAGTACAGTAAGGCAGTTTATCAAAGAACATTTCTGGAGGGGGGGGGGGGGTAATCTGGCTATAGAGGGATAGGCACAAAGTTGTGCAGTTGGAAAACCCTTTACTAATGGGGAACAACTCAAGGAGGCTTGTCTTAGCACAATAATCTCAAATCGTTTAATAAAAACTGCACCCTTGTTTAGTTTGACCATTGAAGTATAAAGGTGAATGACATCACACATCTGGCAGTTGTTTCAAGATTTCAATGGATCCAGCAGATCAAAAGAACAAAGCCCATAAAATACAGGTAGACCTATTAAAAGCACTAAAATAGTCACTCAATGCAGGCTGCCACCTTGCCAATTGACAGAATAATAATAAAAGAACAATTCAATCTGTATAATTCAATTTATAAAGCCCTTTTGACAATCGAAATTGTCAAAGTGCTTTTACCAATAACATTTGTTTTTGTCATATGTCCATATAACAATGTCAATAATAACAAAGTATCCTACAAAATTGTACACATGCTTTTTAAAAGTCCGGAGTCAGTACCCGGATGTTGCCTCAAGGCCTAGATGTATTGGTGTGGAGCTCCGTGGAAAATAAACTGAAAGTGCCTCTGTTTGGTTTAGCCAGCTAGGAATGTAATCCCTCTGCTGGGATCGACAGGCCCCAAATAGCTAGCTATTTTATTGAACGCAAATAGAATACCATGATGTGCAAATCATTAATACGCTATTTTCAATTTTAAATTAAACCTAAGGACAACATATCAAATGTAGACACTGAAAATGTTTATTGTTTCTTGAAAAACATCCAGCCCCTTTGAATGTCACAACAGCTCGTTTCAAAAATGTTGTGACAGGGGCAACAAAAGACTGGAAAGATGCAAAGAAAACCTGCAATTTAAGAATACATGCCATACATACATTTTATCTAAATTTTAAAAGAGGTTAGGGATCTCAGCATCAAGAGTACATAATATCATTAAGAGATTCAGAGAATCCAGAGAAATCTCTGATAGCACTGGACAAAGCCGTAATCTTCGGGCCATCAGACGGAATTAAACAATTCTGTAGTGGACATCACTGCATGGGTTCAGGAACACTTCCGTCTGCAAACACAGTACTTCGTTCCACAAAAGTCTACTATGCAAAAATAAACTTATATTGACAAGAAATAGAAATGCCGCCTCCTTCTCTGTGCCTGATTGTAGCTCATTGAAAATGGGACGAAGTGCAAAGTTGTTTGACGATCCACATTTTATAATTATTTTTGCTAATTGTGGACACCGTTAAAGAGGAGAGGGAGCATCCGGCTAGTTTGCATCGCACAGTTTAAAAGGAAGCATCCGTGGTATGGAGGTGCATGATGGCCGATGGCATGAGTGACTGGCACATCTGTGAAGGAAGCTTTAATGCCAAACAATATATACAGGTTTTGCAGCAACATATGCTACCATCCAGACAACATCAGGAAAGGCATTGCATATTTCAGCAAGCCAATGCCAAACCACATTCTACACGTATTATAACAGCATAACTCTGTAGTAAGAGTATGGGGGCTAAACAGGCATGCCATGTATGGCAGTAAGGGTCCCTTGCAATTATTGGTTTATGATCCACAGAACCTGTTCTTTCCACTAAAAGAAAAATTATTGCGTTAGCTTTGCCTCATACGGTGCTTTGTTTGTGTCCTGCTCTGCAATAAACAAGGAATACCGATTGGTCAAAATAGACAAGTCATTAAATTATATTGGTCAAAAAGATGACATTAGGTCTTCCAGGCCAGCGGGCAATCGTTAATGTTGAACCCTGCCCTGCACTATTTTAAAACATGGCATCAAATTCAAAATGGGCTCGTAATTTTCCAAAAACATTTCTTAGTTTCAACATTGGATATATTGTGGTTGTACTATTATTAAATAGAAATGATTTAGACATCCTTGCATTCTGTTATATGCATTTTACACTGCGTATTTAATAGCACAGAATATTTTACTGTGAAAGTACAAGGGAAAACAAGGTGCAAGCCCTGTGTAAGAGTACAGTATGCAAGTCTTTATCAGCTGAGAGCAGCTAGGCGCTGAGGGGCAGAATATTATATTTTTTTTACTCCAGTCTTAGTGAGATGCTGTCTTCATACCTCTCTCTCTCCTTCTCTCAATCCATCTCGTCTGACATGCAGACAGACTGATGGCTGTGTGTCTCATTTGAATGAAGACAGAGCAATTCCAGTTACGTCAAGTGAAAAGAATATGATCCGATAACAAAGATGCTAAAGGCTATGTCAGTGTTAGAACAGAAAATAATCTCATTTATCACAGATACGCCCTGGATATTTTCCTTATTCTACAGTTTTAATGTCTTTAAGTTGAACTTTAGAATCCTTCTGATTAAGACCTACTGTAAAAACTCTATTTGGGCAGGTTGACAAGACACTCTGCAAAGACAACTTTACTGCAGCAAAGAAGTTAAAACCATACACAATTTAAGAATTTAGTCTACTGCTGGGAAAATAATGAGCATATCTGATTATATTTCTACCAAAATAGTTTGAATTACTCATTAAAAAGCAAGAAAAACAAGAAAATGATGCATACTAAGAAAAACAAAACAAAAGACAAATTACACATGTTAAGTGAAATGTGTAGTAAAATTGGACTGATTTCAACCCAGTAGACATTCCCCCTCATAAGAACTTGAGTAATACATAGACCTGCCCTACCCAGACTCCCAAATAAGGTATTTTTTTGTACACTGAACAGTATTCATGCAGGAGACGTGCTGTTAAACAAGGTGAGCTAGACAGGGCCGGAGAAGGACATCAACTATTTGTAGGCCCAGTATCTGCTCGTTTCTGCAAGGAGGAGGAGCATTGCCAGAGCCCTACAAAATGTTTCTGACCAAACTGAAACAGACTCTGTGAGGGTGGCATTAGGGCCCAACGTCCTCTAGGGGGCCCAGTAAGACCAGCCCAGCACTGTGCAACTTGATTGGCTTTTGCCCCAAAAAACTGTTAGGAACTGTGTTCAGGACAATGCCCAACCTTATGTTGCCAGCGTGTGTAGGCAGTTCCTGAATGACGAAGGCATTGATGCCAATGACTGGCACTAACATTCCCCAGACCTAAAACTAATTGAGAATCTCTGGGACGTTATGTATCGGTGCAGCCAACACCCCCAAGTAGCGTCACAGACTGATCCAGGTCTGGAAGGAAATGCCCCAGGACACCATCCTCTGTATCATCAAGAACACGCCCAGATGTTGTTGAGTGCATACTGGCACATGGGGCCCATACACAATATTGAGTCACATTATGAGTTGCCATGATGAAACAGCCTGCAGTTTCAATTTTTTCATTTGATTTTGGTGGGAGTTTGCATCCAGCCCTCAATCGGTTGGTGATTTTCCATTGACTGTTGTCATTTTGTAGTAATTGAATATCATACTATACAGTAATGATTTTGATCTTTAATATATTTTGTTCAGAGACCCTAGGTGTGATTTAGGTGTTCTTTCAATTTTGTTGGGCAGTGTCATAGTAAGTTAACATGAGTGTGTATGGATACATTAATATAGATTAGAAATATACTTTAAGTGTACTAATCATGTATACTAAAATATGAACAAAGAGGCTCTGCAGACAGGGTTCCATTGTCTGAATTAACTATAATGATAACATTCCAAATCTCCATGTCACGTCCCTGGTGTGAGGCGAAACCAAACCAAGACATTTTAAATGTCGGTGAATTTAATCCATAAAACACAAAACAAACACAACACGAACTGTAAACGCAAAATGAAAGGTGCTGAATGAAACGGCAAAAACATATAAGCGACTTACAAAGAAAAGTGGAGAGTATCCACAGTGAATTGGATTAAACAAAAAACAGGAACGTGAACGTTGTGACACACAAACAATAAACCACACCCGAGTGTGGAAAAACCCTAAACTAAATAGGATCCCCAATCAGAGACAACTGATCACAGCTGCTCTGACTGGGGAGCCCACAGTGCCACAGAGATGGCTAGAGGCCTCTCTGCGTGTAATGTCCTGACCGTGAGCCCCAAAGCAGAGAGAAGGCTAGGGGCCCCCAGCCAGGACATGATAGAGCCCCCCTCCTAAAGCGCGTCCCCCAGGCCGCAAGAGGCAAAACAAGGGGGGGAGGCCGGGGGGGGGGGCAGCGGCGGAGGCTCGGCTGGGGGAGGCAGCGGTGGAGGCTGGTCCGGGGAGGCAGTGGCGGCGGCTCGTCCGGGGGAGGCAGCGGCGGCGGCTCGTCCGGGGGAGGCAGCGGCGGCGGCTCGTCCGGGGGAGGCAGCAGCGGCGGCTCGTCCGGGGGAGGTGGCAACTCGGCCCGGGGCACCCAGTCCTTGGCGGCCCATGGGGCAGGCAACGGGGAACTGGCCCGTGGGGCAGGCAACGGGAGACTGGCCCGTGGGGAAGGCAACGGGAGACTGGCCCGTGGGGCAGGGCACGGGAGACTGGCACGAAGTCGGGACGAAGGCGCGTCGTGGGGCAGGAGCCGGGACGAAGGCGCGTCATGGGGCTGGAGCCGGGACAAAGGCGCGTCGTGGGGCTGGAGCCGGGACAAAGGCGCGTCATGGGGCTGGAGCCGGGACGAAGGCGCGTCATGGGGCTGGAGCCGGGACAAAGGCGCGTCGTGACATGAAAGTACGATTCCACAGGGACACTGTCAAGCTCCAGACAATGTCCCTCTTTCCAGATGTCCACAGAAAACATAAATAACAAAACACTCAGACAAAAATTCTCTCACAACTGTAAAAATCAAGGCAAATAAAAACACTGCACTTAGATTTGGTCTGTGTTAGAACGTGCCTCGGTTCAATCCTTATTATCCCATGAGATGTAATGAAATGCGACGTCTGATCTGTACAGAAAACACCAACAACTCCATTCTGCGGTAGTCACTCCAAGCATGGGGTTAGTGTTACGAGGACATTTTTTTTCTTCCAGGACCTGGAAAAGTTGAATCACTGAAAGAACCAAATGTTTTTCAGAGTAACAGAGGGCTCTGGGGGGGTGTTTTATCTAAAGAAGTGGTAGAGGAAAATGAGGAATAGTCAAACACAGCAAACAAACTGATCTCCTGGAGTGACCTCAAGGGAGGTCTTCTGGAGTGCCTAGGTCTCCTTCGGGAAGGCTTCATGGTGGGCACGGCCTGCTGCAGCTGAGGCAATCTCTCTACCCCTCTCCAGGCAGTCGTTCCCCCTCTGTGGCACCTGCGTTGCTGGTGCAGGGAAGGTATGGGATGGTGTCAACCTTGTGACTTTACAGTCTTCCGTTACATCCTTTGGCTTCTCCTTCTGTACTTTTGGACTGTTCTCCAGCTTCTCCCCTGAGCAGCTTCTGGGAAGCGTCACCTCCCATAACTAGGTAACGACACGAGGCGGTTGTGCAGAGGCAGGGCTGGCCTTGTTGGCTACAGAAAGTTCTGGAACCTGACAGGCTTCTATGCGGGTGGTGCCATGTTGATGCATTAGTAGGAATGGGCATGTTTGCACAATAAAGCCAAAATATCACATATCAGACATTTTCAGAGACAACAACACTTGCATGTGTGGAAGAAATTATTCCAGTGCCAGTGGCTTGCTTGAATGTTGTAAGTAATTAAATCATTGAGTGTATAACTCCTAACTTGGATAAAATCAATCCACTTCTCAGCGTTCCTATTGTAACACATTTGTAAGGGTAAGTACACCAATGCTATGACAGATGAATAGGCACAAATATTTCTTTAGTGACAGAATAGTCACAACTGTACAACTGAATAATTGAATTGAAAATATTAAGAACAATTTGGCAGTTACTCTGTTTCTACAGCTCAGAAATGTGCTAGCCAACCATGTGGGAACTGTCAATCATCCACAACCAGAGGCGGAACATGTTCCATTGGCAATTCAAATTGGTTGAAAATATTTTATTAAACTTAAAAAGAAATGTTAAATATTATCATCCTAATTCATGACTGGATTACATTATGTTCCAGAAAAGCAAGAAAACAATTGTATTGTATAGGACCCTGTGCTTATTTTAGACCTAGATAATTAATGTAATAATAGTTTTTCCTCTGCCACTAATCAGTACTGTTTTTATAGAATTATAAAATAGCACGAGGTTGGAGTAAAACAATTCCAGCATATGTTTTGACAGACCTCTAGGCTGGAAAAGAAGTAAAAAATAGCTTATTGTCAACTATGTCTCTATGATCCCTCAGACAAAACCCAAGGGAAAATGCACCCATGATTTTAGGTCACGATCGCTTATATTTTACATTTTATTCATCATTATTTATTACAATTAGCAGATGCGCTTATCCATATCAACATACAATAAGTGAATTCCTCTTAAGGTGTCATGGAAAACCAATGTACAGGTCAGATGCTGTCGCTTAGGGACAGAAATCTGAAAATAACAAAGATGTTGATAACAACTTAAGATACTCCCATGACTGACAGAGACATAAATTAAAATGTGAATGATGGATCAGTCTCGGTTGCCAATCCTAAGATACGGCCTACAGAGAAATATTCAATCATAAGTGACTTCAGTCTGAAGGACAGGGCATGAAAGACACTTATACAAACTGTCATTTTCAATTTCACAGAAGGAAATCTCCAAAAGCATTGTGCGTGGGGTTTGCTCAATCAATATAACCTGTGAGCAAAAGTGTACGCACATATGCGCGCGCATACACACGCACACCACCACATAGTATTTAATGGTTGAATTACTTTTTACACAGATCGATAAGTCAAAGGCATATGAATGAAGAGCAAATTCTTGTTTGTTGAGTATCAGGTCTACTCTGGTAGGAATACAGAAAGGGTGTTGGTTTACGCATTTTTCTCCCCGAGTCATTTTCAGCCTAGACAAGGACAATCGTGAAATGTAAATGCCCTGTGAAATTGGCCTAGTAATAGTTTTCACCGAAGACATGTTTCTGGGCCGTCCAGGTGGCAAAGCGTCTAAGGCTGCGTGTGGCTGGGAAATCCAATGGCAATTCCAAGTTACAGTAACTAAAACATGTTGGAGGAAGATCTGCCCTGAAGGCAAAAATGAATGTCATCAGCTGACACAATGGACTGGGCGGAGAATGTATTACAAACAAGCTGAATGTGGCGTGGATATTTAAACCATGGTTAGCACTCAAAAAATGAACACGGTTGTTGTCATTGCATTGTAGTAACTCCATCGTGCGCCTCTGGCACATGCAATCAAGATGAATGAGGTGATCAGCAGAATGAGCAGGCAAAACAAATTGCCTTAAAAACCATTTGCCTTTTCAGAAGTGTTTTGAAAACAAGCAACAAGTGGCCATGCTGGAGAGTTTGGAATCTGATTGATTGATTGCTTCTATGGACAGGTGTCTTTTATACAGGTAACAAGATGAGATTATGAGCATTCCCTTTAAGAAAGTGCTCCTAATCTCTTCTTGTTATTGTATAAGACAACTGGGAGCCAGACATCCTGCTGATTGATAGGGGATCAAATACTTTCTCACTGTTCAAATCAACCTACCATTAAAATTATAGACTGATCATTTCTCTGTCAGTAGGCAAACAAAATCAGCATGATGGGATCTTTCTCTATAGAGAAAGAGTTTAGCTGGAAGAGTAACAAGGTAGATTCAAACCCATGTCCCAGCAGGATATCTGCACTGCAGGCAGGAGATTACACTCGGATCACGCTAGGACAAATGTCTCTTAACAGAAATTAGACAGGTATACCAGCAGTAACTGAAAGTAATCAGACTATGTTAGTGAGTTTATTTACTCCAGATGTTACATGATTTATAACAATGTTGGAAAGGTAATGATCACAGCAAACTTACATTTTATATTATAGTCAACCCAATCCTGTCAGTGTCAGTTTTCACACAGATGGAACTGATATTCATTCTGTACTGTTATCATTAAGATTTTATTTGACAAACGACACAAGTCTTTTTTCCTCTCACATAATTCACATTAGATTTAGGTCGAGTACATTGGTAAAATAATTAAAGTAAAAAAACTTGATTAAAAGCAAGCACACAGATGTATTTGCAGTAATAATTAAAATATGCTTACCTGGTCATGTACTATTTCTAACCAAGTAAACTAAATATAAAACTGAATACCTAAAAGTAAAACTACAACCGTTTGAACACGAACAAACTAACCTGACTTTGTAAACAGGCTTTTAAACTCAATAGAACTAAAAACAAATACAAAAACACCAAAATACAATAATCCTGATGGGAACACAATTTCTGAACACACACGTGCAGAGCAAAACTGGATTTGTCCCCAGGGCATTGATTAGAAAGCAGAGCTACTGACTATAACTGCTGGCATACACATAAATATGTGTATACATTCTTCAGAGACATTATGCCAGGTATTCAATCTGTCAATACGAATTTCCAAACATAACAACATCATTGTTCCCCAGGGTTCTGAAAATGAAGCCAACCGTTAGAATGCTTGAGTTAGCATGATTCTGCTCTCTGCCCATAAAAGTAGTGATAAAAAACATAGGAAGATATAACACACTACTCCAGGGCCCTATACACTCTCCTGTTTTGCAAATCAAAAACACAACATAAGAAACTTGAGAAAAAAAACTTGTGGAGAAAAGAATGTTGTAATGTAGCTAGACTGTGGTCCAAAATAAAATTGTGCTCTAAGCTGGAGCCAAGATGACAAGAAATACAACAGTAAAGTGAGCAAAGGTCTTCAACAAATCAGTTTACAGATTTTAAAAGACTTTAACCAAAAATATTGTAAAGATTTACTTTCCAAATCAATTGTATGCTGTCATCTCGTGGTTGTTGCCCAATCATGTCAAACAGCTTGAAAGTCCACCGCATTATCAATAAATTGCAATGTTCAGTATAATTGTCCCTTCTCCAAAGAATGTGTTTATTGTTGTAGAACTACCTGCAACCTTGTAAACTATCATTTTTAAAGCTTGTTACTGGAAACAATGCCAATCATTTCAGATTACCCTTTAACTACTCTTTTGTTTCTTATCGAAATTAACCAAGTGTGAGATGTTCTGTTATAGTTTGATTTCATGCAACACTGAGAGCACAAATTCTCAGGGCTATAATCTGTCTGAACAAAAATGATGGGATATCCATTCCAGATCTGGCTTCTAATTGGTAACATCCTAACTCATGGAGGGGCACATAGGTCCAGCTCTGCCTTCAGGGTTTCTCTGAAAGTCTGCAAGTCTCCTCACAGCATCTCTACTCAACTGTCAGAAAGCCCCACTGAACTGCCCAGTCACATCTTGGCGGGGGAGGTAGAGGATGGGGAGGTAGCCAGTTACATAAGCCCCTGAGAAGATCCACATTTCAGGGAAAAAGAAATTGACAAGAAAAGGCGAGGCGACAAAAGCACAGAATTGTGCCTGAAGCAACATTATAGACCGCCAATTGCACCCACCAGTCCATAGAGAAACACAGGGAGACTTCCTTAGACATGAGATAGCTTCTTAAATCAAATTCTGAAGGACAGAGAAAAAAACAGTTTATTTGTGTAATAAGCTGGTGCCAGAGGATTAGACTGCGTGGGACATCTCAGAGAGGTGTTCCTTTGGCAATGGTTTCCCTACTGGCTATCATGAAGGCTTGAAAACAAAACAATGAGAGGCGGAGACTTACGGCTTATGGTTTCGCTCCGTTTACTACGAGGATTAGAGTTTAACAGTTGGAATGAATACACTGTAAATGTTGAGAAAAAAGTGAATTAAGAAATTTGATTTTAATGAGGTGTCACGTAAAACACAACAGTTGAATGTCTAAATATATATCCTTTATCGGTATGATCCCTAATCAATGCTCAATTAGTGTATTTGTGTGTGTGTCGACAGATTCACCATTACCTCAAGGCGGAACACATTGTTTGTATTGAAACTACAAAGCAAGAATACTGTAATGAAATGTGATGCTTTTTAGTCACCAGACAGACCTAGTTAAATTCATGACTTCCAAAAACTATAAAAGTTTACAAAAATTAACAGAACAGAGGAATAATTTTTTAGGCCAAAAGAATTGTTCAACCATGGGAATGCTTTCATTCAGCAGGCTGAAACCAACAAAATTAGGTGCAGAAAGCTGTGCTTAGCCCAGTCCTACATTTCATGGTTTGTGTTGACAGAAGGCGCATATTTTGTAACTTTATGCTCAAACATAAACATTTAACAAGGCTGAAAGAGAACATGTTTCCTTCAATACTCCTTTAATCACCCTATCTGGACCCATGAGTAGATCACTGCATTTTACAATATGGTGTTAGGAGGCATAGATTGGGATGTGTCTTTAGATGATTAGGGGTCTATTCCCCGTAGGTTAGCCAAACTGCACACACAACCATAGTTTTTAGTAAAAAAGCCAGAGCGAGTTGGGAAAAGGGTCTCTCTTGCTTTTTACTCCCCTCTGCATGCTTATTTGCTCTTGCAAACATGTCAAATCTCCAGAGAACTTTTATCTTTGATATGCACGCTAATTGGAAAGAACATCTTTAATTACACTGCTCAAAGAAATAAAGGGAACACGTAATCATCACAGTATAACAGCAACTGAATTAAACTTCAGGGATATCAATCTGTCTAGTTGTGAATCATAAGTGATTGCGAAGCAATGTCTCCTGTTTTGGTGCAAATTAAAGTAATAACCGGTGAACTGGAGAAGGAACAGCAAGACAACCCTAGACAATGGAAAGGGCATTCAACCCAGCAGCAGGACCAGTATCTGCTCTTATGTGCGATTAGGAACAGGAGGAGCTACGCCAGAGCCCAACAAATTAGCCTCTAGTGGGCTACTGGTGCGCATGATCTGACCAAACTGTCAGCAGCATAATTACCGGTATGGCGTTGTATTTGTGATGTTCTGGGGAAGCATGTCTTTGGCCAGACCCCCACGTTCTAGTCAACACTACCCTGACAGCTGTTAGGTACCGGGATGAAATTCTCAGACCTTATGCTGGTGCCTGGGTTTATCCTGGTGCAGAACAATGCCCAGCCTCATCTGGCCAGAGTGTGTACGCAGTTCCTTAGTGACGAAGGGAAATTAAGAAAATATATGAATTAATTAAAAAGAAACTGGCTGATGTTAGCCAAGTTGGCTGCCTTGTTTTTACTGCAGTTAATTTTGTCCATTACATATCACATTCTACATTGCTGTAAAATTTCCACAAATATTTGCTCATATTTTGATATGAATTGTTGTCAAAAAGTTCCATAATCTTTAATATTGAGTAAGCTGTTAATAAAATGTTGTATGATATACAATTCAGTCATGAATTTTGGCAATCATAGTATGTTAACAACATAAAAATGGCAGTATCAGATAGGTACTCAGTATCGCAGATACTAAAGACTTGTTCATTCCTAGTTACACCCTTAAAATGGCAATGACTTCACAGCAAACCTTTAAAATTATAATATTAATCATGATGGCTAAATCATAAAAAGTAGTTGTATGTTTTCCTTGTGGTTATCTAGAGAAAATAAGAATGTTAGAAAGACAACTGAGAAACAAGTGGAAAGTGAGAAGGCAAGTCTTATAGGAGAAGTCCTTGCAAAAGAATTACATTGTGAAAGAAATGTGTGCATATTAGGAACTATTCTGAATTTCAAATGCAAGTGAATGAAAAAAAAGTGTATTCGGGTCAATCCACTGTTTAGTAAATCCATTAGCCACTACCTTGCTAGCCTGGCACATTGACCCATTGTTTTGTGTTTACATACTTCTAATCAATCGCTTAGAAGTATGGTTCTAGGGGGTTAACGAAGTGAAGCTGCAATACCACAAATGGAGTTGAGCGCACTGACCCATCACAGCAGGAAAAACAGGAAAAAGCTAGAATATGATGTGCGCTAACTGCAGAATTCCACTGCCTATACAAAAATGGTGATCACACTCCCATTTTCATGTCGAAGTATACATTTGCCTAAAGTCCCAACACAACCAGTCATGTACGCAAACTAGAATGCAACAGAGGTAGTAGAGCAGGTTTGTCTAGGTTGCATCAGGTATAATCCATACAATCACCCCAGGAATAAAACCGTATATTGTTTCCGGAAATCAAGCTGAGCCACATCCTAGTTATATAAGGCTAGTTATTAGACAAAACAAACATTTAGAAAAACAATTACCCAGGAAAATATTTCAATCTCTGTTGCCAGTTAATTTTTAATTCCACCTAAAAAACTAAATCGGTAAACTATGACAGCAATAACAAATAAAAACATGCAGACACTACATTTTTGTGAGAAGCAGAAACCCAGAAATCCATGTTCCCTATCAACAACTCCAATCCTAACCACAACCTCGATCTTTGAGGGGACATTTGGTCCTAACGTACCATAGACCTATATCACACACATTGAGTCGATAGTCAGTTCAATGTGTCACTAACCAAGACGTGACTATGTCAGATTTAAAGGAATTCGGCCCACCCACTGAGCCACAGCGACTTGTGTTTACTGTAGTGATGATAGAAACAGATTAAAATAGCTGTATAACTACTTAAATTTAACCTAGATCTTTATGAGGACTACTCAATCTGCTAATTTAGACTCAATCTCAACTCTCACCATACCATGTTTCTAATCTTTGGACCAGTTTCCAATTTGGAATTTAGGTTTATTGAAACCATACAACAAAAATAGGTTTGTCCTCTCTGAATGAATTCCAATCCTGGGGGTTTGCATGAGTGCAGTGAGAAGCTGAATTTTTTTGCCTTTATTAGAATGCAAATCCACCCTGTCTCTGGTAAACCGGGTGGTCTCCTCTTACTCGTGATAATGTGCCTGAGGTGATCAGTGGCACTGTTTCACCTAATGCAAATTCCAGATTTAAGCCTTATAATAACAGAATGCACAAGTAGAAACGTTGAAATGATTGTACATTGGTATGTCTTAGCTCTCATTTATGTCAATTGATGTGAAACCTACATCTTAACTGGTTAAGAGAGCTATTTGTAACCAAACATTTCCAAATCAACTAGCCAATATTAGTTGGCAGATTAAAGCTAACAACTGCCTTCCATGTAGGGCGGGGGTATAAGGCACACTTTGTAGCATGAACTGGACCACCACAGTATAGGTTTGAGCCTTGACTGTGCCACCAGTGGTTGGGAAGGCACAAAAGCAATGCTAATTTCCCAGCAAGCACGGGGTGGCATTGGCACCAGGGATTTTCTGAATTTATGCAGCTATATCAACTAACATACAACCCTGTGCAGAATGTAAAGAAAAACAGAACACAATGAAGTAAAAATCATCAACTTCATTTTCAATAGAAAACATTTCCAATAAAAATGTTATTGTTTCTTGAAAAATACATGCTCATTTTGAATTTGAAGCCAGCAACACATAAAAAAAAAAAAAAGAAAACCGGGACAGAGGCACCAAAAGATAGGAAGTGTAAGAGTTGTGTAATGCAAAACAAACATAACCAGGTGGAATATCAAATTAGGTCAATAGGCAACAGGATTAATAAGGATGGGCCTGTCAGAAGTGAGGAAGGGGAGGAGTTCTCACCACTCTGAAAGAATGTGTGTGCAAATTGAGCCACATTAAAAACAGACAATTCTGTAGTGGACATTACGGCATGTCCTCAGGAACACATCCAAAAACCATTGTCTGTGAACCTTATACCGCATAACAGCATACACAAATGCAAGTTAAAATTCTACCATGCAAAGAAGAAACCATATATGAACAGGACCCTTCTCTGGGCTCAAGCTAATTTAAGGATGATGGAGTCAAAGTGGAAAACTGTCCAGTGGTCTGACGAATCAAAATGTTTGGACTGTGTCCTCTGGGCTAAATAGAGGGACCATCCAGCTTGTTATCAATGCACATCTGTGAAGGCAACATAAATGCTGAACAATATATACAGATCTTGGACAACATGTGCAGCCACCCACACTACATCTTTTTCAAAGACCTTGCATATTTTAGCAGGACACTGCCAAATCAAATCACAACTCTGTAGTAAGATTTAGGAGCTAAACTGCGCCTGCCAGCAATCACGATCTCCCCTATAAAACCATTTAGCACATTATGAAATGACAAATACAGCAAAGGAGAACCCAAAATGTTGGGCAGCTGCAATCCTATATCAAGCAAGAATGGGAAATCATTCCACATTCAAAACTAGAGTAATCGGTCTCCTCAGTTCCGAGGTGTTAAGTTTGTTGTAAAAAGAGGAGGTGATGCAACACAGAGGCAAAACAGGCCTCGGCATCAAATTCTTTGTCTTATGCAGAACTATTTTCAATTAAATATAGGGATAAATGATTTGCACATCATTGCTGGGATCTACACTGGCATTTGTTATGTTGAAAAACACACAAATTAATTTAGGATTTTAAGTTGCTAAGGTGCAAGTAACAAGTAACAAATAAATGCAAATAATGTTGTAACTATTAACATGTTAAGTGTACAATTGCTGCACTTTGGTAATGTTTAAGGATTGTGCACTGACAAGCCTGGTAGCTCTAATAAGGTGAAAACGCATAGGGTACACAGTTGCATAGGTTACACGGCTCGTTTCTGGGACAGAATCACGCATTTAACAAACGTGTAATATTTTGTTTCTAGTGAGACCAAAACATGTGCTGGTGCCACCAACAGAAAGACTCAGTGCCACCAGCTGAAAATGCTACTTTGGAGCCCTGAGATATGAGGCCAAATGCAATTTGACACAATAAATCTGAACATGCCACAATCTTTCGGGGAGAATGTCCAGTGGACAGAGATTCAGTTATGTTTTGGGATGGCTTTTCTGCCTTTGGCATTAGATGCCTTGAATGCGTGCACGGCATCATGAAATAAGATGAATACCAAGGCATTTTCAATTGCAATGTTGAATCCAGGATCAGACAAGGACCCCAGACACCCTTCAAAAAGCATATAGGAATCGTTCCAACAGAAAAATAAGTCTTCTAAAGTGTCCAGAAAATAGTCTAGATCCAAATCCCACTAAAAACATCAGGAGTGATCGTAAGCAGCAGCTAGGAGAAAGAGCCTATTACTCTACAAATCTGAGAGTAGTTTGCACAAACAAAATAGATCAAACTACCGATAAACAGGGGCAGGAAGTTCATCCACAGCTTTATGCCTTTGATTGGAGTTATTCTGGGCAAGCGCAGTCCCACCAAATATTCTGTCTAGGGTGTCAATTTGTTTGTCAATGACATTTCAATGCTTTTCTGATTTGACTGCAGCTATTGCCTAATTCATTTTGTTACATTCATTGTGTTTACAGACCTTGTGTTGATTGTTGATGACTGAGGGGTTTATACCCCATTTTGATAAATGACTAAAGGAGTGTGTCACAATGTTCATACCTCAGTGAAATAGGACATCATGGTTGACAACTAAGGAGCTCCTAATGACTCAGATGACCTTACATATGAATGCGAAGATTGTAAACAGCTTCACCACTAAGAAAGATATCAAAGCATAAGATCTAGGCTTTTGTCAATGTTTAAAATCAAGCAATTGTGTAGAAATGCATCATAGTTATATTGAATACAGGCCTTATTGTCTCATTCCTACAAACTTGGGCTGCATTTCCTATGCCGGTTAGGCATGTTTTGAGTTGTCATTGTGTTGAACATTTCATCTTAACCATGCTCTGCTTGCTGACTGGCATTGTCACAACTAATTGGCTTCATAGGACAGTTATTAGAACAACTATTCAATTACTTCATATGGGGATATTAGCTTTGCTATAATTGAGTAGATACCGGTTTTAGCTACCTAGCTTAAGTAAATATTTACCTACCCAGCCTGTCTTGATAAAGCTTTGCAGTGTGGATTTTGTAGTTACCTTGGGCTTCAATTCTTAAAACAAAAAGTGACATGTTTCATGCTATATTATACGACGTGCATAAACATTTTACAACAGATATTCTCATGTATTTGGCTCGATAAACCCTTCACGCAAGGAAATCAATACTATTACATACTTTAAGAATTGTAGAGCAATATTTTTTTTTTTTTAATCCATACAGTACACATCCATTATTCATTCCTGATGAAAACCCATTTCAGTCAGGGAGCTATACGACTCTGCATTATGTTGGAAGTATTCCTTTTTTTACTGCAATAATTTTGCAGTAAACAGCAGTAGCCTAAACAGCTGTGATTACGCCGATACTGTATAAAATAACATAAATGACTGAGGGTATCATAGTTTTACTGCAATCTGCTCTTGAAGGGTCCTTTTTGTAGGAGCATATGACGAAATAACCACCTGAACTAACCCCTATCAAAACAAACGGTTGTCGACGATTAAAAGCGCAACTCCCAGATTAGGGTAGGGAAGTAATTCATTGAGCTAATGTAAACAAAAATAGTACCAGCTCAGGTTCTTTTGAAAAGGTATTTACATTCAAGGGTTAAGATTGGTTCAAGTTGGTTTAACATCACTTGAGGCGCAAAACGGAGAGGAAAACAGGTGCATGTGAATAGGCTACTTTATTTGAAAGGTGATCCACTCACCTTCTGTTGCCTGCGTGCCATATCCGTGGGTTGTTTAGCATTGAAAGGGTAAGCGATACATCGCAAAACAAACACATAAATCTGTAGTTTAGTTTTCCTCTCAGCTTCCTCTTTGAGAAGTCTCTCTTGCTCATTTTTCTGCTCGTCTTCGACAGTAGGACTTTTGGCTTTTGGTTGTTCGTCGGGTGGTCGTTTCTTATGTTTACCTCCTTGCCCGGAGGAAGTCGCAAGCTTTTGTGGGGGAGCTTTTGAAACTTCAGTGTCCACGTCAATCTCTCCCCCCGAGTCATCGCTGGAGGACGGGTCCAACATATTTTACACCAACAGTAAAACTCCTAATCCCCGAGTGTAGCCAACGTGGCGCTAGTGGCTTCACTTGAATTGTCTATATTCCCCAGTGTTTTATGGAGCTGTGACGACGAATCTTGAGTAAAATGTTTCTTGACATGAATGCGAGGGCGGAGTTTTGACAAACGCGAGTCGGCGCCACTTGGAGTATTTGGTTGAGTTCTGTGGAACGACTGAGAGAACTGTGTGGCTGGCTGCGGATACTGTCTGAGCTATGCAGTACAGGTGGGTAACCTGTAGAATGGACAACAAGCAGCACGTGGGTGGTGCCATGCCTTTCTTAAAGCCACACATCAGGGTCACAACCAAACAGTAACAAAGCAATGGTGCACCGATAATTGTCAAATAACAGTACCATCTATACAGCATTCGTCGCACATACCTTACCTATAATTTCTTCAAATATGGGTGAAATAATTTCTATTTAAAATAAACTGTAAAATCAAAATGAACGGAGGGGTTCTATAGACTCTCGGTTTTAAACTTGGCAATGGCCCACAGATTAATATAAATTAGTTTGAAACGAATAGTTTGGATGCGTTAGCAATTGAAAGCAAAATAATAGTCTGACATTACAAAGAAAATGATGACTTATTTTCTAATAAAGAATACAGTTATAGACTTAAATACACCTTTTACTCAAATAATGTTATGCCCTGGCTATAATATACGGTTTCATAATTCAGTGTTTGAAAATCCAACATTTTATTATCCGTAATAAAACATGCCTTATGCATTATTTTAAAGTTAGTTATTTCATTTTTTTTCTATTTGAACGTTCATTACACGTTCTCACTTCCATCCCTCTTGTATGTTAAGTCGTTTTTGCCGGTCATCTCAAATCAAGCCGAATTTTTTTAAAGTGAGATTTTCATTGGTCAGTGGTAAAACGTGGATATATTGGAGCGATATCCTACTTTAACGCATGAAGCCAGTCTAGCCAGAGTTGGAGTGAAGCAAGATTATTTCTACATCCTCTATTTTGAACATCCTCTGGGGTTCCTAACAACTCTACGTTGTATTGTAGCATACAATACAACTGTATCTTGATGGGGGATCACTATATAAAAATCTAAAATCTGATTTTATTCTGATCATATTAACCTTGTGGTCGAGATTCTGAAGGCTTCTTCTACTACACCGAAATACACAGACCACATATCATTATTTTCAGAAGACTGTCCCCTACAATGTGCTGAAAACCATAGGCTTCTATCTTTAACCAATCTGGAGATATGAATAGAAATTTAACGAGTATGGATTTCGACGCAATTTTGCCCTTTAAGGTTTCACATAATCACTGGCAGAGCCAATAGTCTATGCCTTGCTGTTGAAATATTAAGCGCTTTTTCTCAGGTTACTAATATGTTTAACATTGCCAGCCCTGGTGAGTAAGGAGTGGTGAGTGGGAGTAGCCTACAGACTTTAAACTTCGCCTTGATCTAGCCGGTCTTGCTTTGGGCAAGACTACGGTATACCAGCTCAGAATATTACCTTGCAACACCCAAACGGTCCACCTGGTCATTTTGAGCCTGTAATCGAACCCCCAATTCCTGACGCTGCAGATACTCAACTAGTATAAAGGTCAGTTTTATAAGGGTTATCTAATGATCAATTAGCCTTTTATAATGATAAACTTGGGTTAGTAAACACAATGTGCTATTGGACAGGTCAGGCCTACAAGTAGGCATTTCAAATATACAGCTCTTTAACTGAGATTCTGTATGGCTTATGTTGGTCAGATGCTAGTTTAAAGTAGAACTGACAGGGGGTACCGGGAGATTCAAGTGTCATCTTACCTCATTAGAAACTAACCCATAGTATATCTGCAGTTTGATTTTCAACAAGTCATACTGGTATTGCCCAGGAGACTAGTGCAATAGCTGAGCACTGTCCAGGTTGGGCTGGATGATGGGAGTAGAGACAAGCGAGGAAAATGATAACAGCGAAGAACTTGTGCCTAAAAAGAAGTGTACATCAGAAATCTGGGAATATTTTGGCTTCAAGAGAGAAGACGTGTCACAAATGCAGGTACTGTGCCAAGTGGACTTCTATGCTAGCACCACTGACCTGTGGTCCAGTCGTTCGACTGAGCCCTACATGGGCTTTGCAGTTCACTTTCTTACTCAAGACTTTGCATTTCTCTAGGGAAATGTTATATCGCAAGAAATATCATTATCGCAATACTCAACAACAATATTGCATATTTTCCCAGCATTGTGCAGCCCTAGTAGTATGGATGTCTAACAAGGTGACCTTACCTCCTTACGGTGGGTTGGGCACCGGTTTTTCTGCAAAAACAGCCTTGTTGAGCAAGATTAGATTAGCCTTTATTGTCCCCAGAGGGAAATTAACAGCACTGTATACCACAGTCAACATTATATTCCACACAGATCATTACCCAACTAATGACAGCCAGGAATACATGGAGTATAACACAAACAGCAAGCAACACCAACAGACAGGTGAAAGCAACACTCATAGTTCCCTCAGCGAGCCACTTTGTACAGGGCTGCTATAGCTGCGAGTACTAGGCTTTTGCCAAAGAAAGCTCTTCTTGCACCTAAGGGACCTGTACTTGCGCCCTGAGGGCAGTAGAGTGAAGTGGGTGTGTGATGTCCTGGAAGCTGTATGATATGAAGCAGAAGAACTTGGACAGTGTGCTTAGGACATGTCCTAATCGACTCTCCTGAACCTGCTGGGAGTCGCCATGACAAGGATTGTCCATAATCACTAATTAGGCATCACAGAGTTGCCAAACAAAGAAAAAATGTTGTTTTTCATTTCTATAAATATTTTTTATACACTGCTTGAAGAAATCAAGGGAACACTTAAATCACACATCAGGTCTCGATGAAGGAAATATATTAAAGATTAATCTGAAGTTGTGTAATTGTTTCAGCAAAATGTGTACAACAAAATTATGTAAGGTCAATGGAAACCAAAATAATCATGTAAGTAAGTAAGGGCTGGATTTAAACTCCCACAGACATTTCTAACAGTGTGAATTTCATCACGACAGAGACAACGGATGGTATGCTGGGGGATCTCCTCCCAGACCTGGATCAGGGCATCAGTGAGCTCCTGGACAGTCTGTGGCACTACTTGGTGGCTTCAAATGCACCAACACATAACATCCCAGAGGTTCAAAGGTTGGATTTAGGTCTGGGGAACCTAAGGGTCAGTCAATGGAATCAATATCTTCGTCATTCAGTAACTGCCTAAATCTGTCTGGCCACATGAGTCTGGCTACATGAGGCCAGGAATTGTCCTGCACTAGGAGAAACCCAGGGCCCACTGCTCCATCATAAGGTCTGAGAATTTCATCCTGTTAACAGCAGTCAGGGTACTGGTGGTTAGCACATGGAGGTCTGTGCGACCCTCCATGGATATGCCTCCCCAGACAATCACTGACCCACCACCAAACTGGTCATGCTGGATGATGTTGCAGGCAGCATAATGTTCACTACTGCGTCTCCAGACTCTTTCACGTCTGTCACATGTGCCGAGTGTGACATTCTGATCGTCTCTGGCGAATATCAATCAAGCTACACGGTGCTGGGCTGTTAGCACAGGTACCACTAAAAGATGTCAGGCCATTGTACCACCCTGATGGAGTTTGGTCAGAATCATGCACATCAGTAGCCCACTGGATGTAATTTTGTAGTGCTCCGGTTCCTACTTGCGCAAAGGAGCAGATATCTTTCCTGCAGTTGGGTCGATGTCTGTCCAGTATTCCTTAGTAATGGGCCGTAACTTGGCATCACCTCCATGCTAAGGATAAGGAGAGAGCAATTGTCTGTGACCACCACCTGCAAACCTTCCCATTTTGGTGTTGTTTTGCTGTTGCCTCGCCAGTACACTTGTTGTCACTATCATTTGCACCAAACCAGGTGACATTGATTTACAATCACTTATGCTTCCTAACTGGAAAGATTTTTATCCCAGAAGTCTAACTGTCTTGGTGTAATACTGCAATGATTGTTCCCATAATTTGTTTGGGCAGTATGCATTTTTTGACAAGCGAGCACACTATCTAATTTCACAATATTTGTCTAAGGTTGACTCAATTTCTCATTTACAACAAAACCTGACAGCAATTATGGTTAATTGCTTTATTCAGCAAAAACACAGACTTCTTCACTGAATTTGTGATTTAATAAAGCACCCTTTCGGTGTAAGATGCTGCTAGGCTATTTGCAGCCCCAAATATGGCAATTCCATAATATCATAGAATGTAGGGGAAACATGAATAACCTGAGACCCGGCCATTCACTTTTGTCCTCTCTAATCGACAACATTTCTAAAGTTCCCCAAAAATGTTTTTATGTTGTTATTATAATTCCAAACAATAAAATTGAAAACACATCTGAGCAACATTTTTCCCACTGGGTCTCAGGAGGATATTAAGGCATTTCTGAATATTCGTCAAAAATAATTTGGTAAAGTGGACAAGTGATTAAATACTATTCACTGCAAATTAAAACAAATAAAAAGTTTTGTCTTTTTCCAACCAAAGTTTGCAGGCGTTCAACAACACTATAATAATGGTATTTTGGAAGAAGTTCTCTTCCACACTATTCATCCTAAAAATAGGGAGGAGTTAAGATGTGTGAGTGTTGCGTTGTTTACATCCAAAATACGTCATTTTCACAGGCTCAGACAAAAAGCAAGACACGCAACTGAGCAGATTTGTTTTTCCAACAGGTTTGACTAAGAATACTTTTTGTTGTGTGCTGTGAGTGTTCCGTACGTAGAACATGTGACACCACAGGAACTATGAAAAATAATTCTTCTTTTAGGTTTTATGTGTTAGGTTCGAATATTGGGGTTATTTTGGGTCAGGAGAAAGATTTGTTAAAGATAGAGTTTGGAGGTAGGATTGGGTTTAGGGGATAAAGATCATGGATTTCTGGTTTTCTGGTCCCCACAAGGCTGTAAAAATAAAGTGTGCGTGCCTACCTGTATGTGAGCACATATTTGCATGGGTGGGATGGTATTATGTCAGAAATAATCATATGCTTTACTATGTGAAAATAACATTTGGTAGTATTAGGAAACTTAATTTACATTTCTCATTATAGGTATTTCTTTCCTATTAGAACGCTAAAACCTCTTGAGATATTTATAAACCATGAGCGGTAGCCCTGAACAGAACCTGATTAATAAATTACAGGTTTCGAGTGATACATCGTTTTTGATTTAAGAGAAATAATTGTCTACAGCTAATGAAGCTCTCTCAAACTACACCCACTAGATGGTGTTCTAACTCCACATTTTTGTATGACATTCCTGGAAAATGTGCTTCACAACAGTCCAATGATGTTATGTTATTTAAACTCATGAGTAACTAAAGCTAAATGCCAAAGCATATAATAGTCCCAAACCTTTCCAAACCTTTCCAGCACCTCTTAGATGAATAGGTATGCTACTCTACCATCAATTGAGACCTTTTGGATATTGTTTGAGTACTAAGGAGCTCACAATCAATGTCAAGCTTTAACAAATAAAAGGCATTAGGTACAAATTAACCAATCACCACTAGAGCAACTTTTACAGATACAGTACTCTAGTCAGACAGTGCCTCGCAAAAGTATTCACCGCTCTTTTTTGTGTAAAGGTCCAAGATTAACAAATTACATCAGAATTTCATCAGGCATTTTTGTCAACCTGAATACATCCATAATGTCAAAGTGGAATAAAATCAGCAAATTGTTCTAAATTAATAACATATAAAAAAATTAATCATAATTGATAGCAAAAGTGTTCCTATGAATAACCAATTATCTTTAGAAGTCACATTATTATTTGAGTGGAGTCCACCTTTACGCAGTGATGATGTGTCACATTATTTTAGGTTCATTATGCCTGTGAACCTATGTGACCTCCTTTGGGATGTGGAAAGAGTTGAACATTTCTGTTCACCTAAGGTCCCATTCTAAGTGGACGGAACTCAAGCAAAAATGTTGTCCAGATGTCCATCTCAGTCCGGTGCTGATTGAAAAAGGCTGATGGTTGTAATTTGTGCCAATAGTGCCACACCGAAATGATTGACTAGACAAGAGGGTTTAATACTTACACAATGTTATAATTCATCTAGAACAATTTGTCGATTTGATTATGTTTTTCCTTACAGATCAAAGGATGCTTGCATTCTCAACAATTTCCAACTGGAACTACAACTTTCATAAATAGAAAAGGACATTTACTGAACTAAAGCTGGTCTTGAAGGATTTATGGATATGAAGTAGTATTGGCAGTATTCAGGTTTGTAGTAGTAGTAACAGGGGTTTTATAGGCTATTATATGTTAGTTATAGTAACATATTTTGATGTGGTTTGTGGGTGTGGAGTTATTATAATGGGCTAATGAAGAAGGCTATGTTGAGTAAATTATTTTCATGTTGTATTTTAGTGTGACAGTTTTGCGCCAGTGATTTCTGTTTTAGAATGTTGAAGCCTGCATTACTATAATTGACTGGGGTCACTACAAGCTTTAGTTTATGAAATGGAAACAGTAAAAGTGTTACAGCCATCTAAGTTTAGCCATTATGCACATATTAAGTAAGTCTCATAGTTGATAAAAAAAATACAAATAGCAACAACAATCTTTGACACTAAAGTCCATCTGTTATAAGTCAAAGTTTGTTTTGTGTGCAGAAGTATTGACACCAGATCCTGTCTCCCTTGCAATGGGTGCTTAGCCGACTATCTGTGCTGCATTAACATACAATGCCTAAAAAGTTTTCACCCCCCTTGGATGTTTTCCCCTTTTGTTGCTTTTGTACATGAAATCATGGTCAATATAATTTGTCTTTTTTGACAATAATTTACAAAAAAGCATATTTCATGTCAAAGTGAAAACAGATTTTTGCGAATTAATGTAAATTAATCAAAAATATATAGTGTAAAATAAGTGTTTGCATAAATATTCACCCTCTTGAAAGTGACTGACCTACTTCAACACAGGTCCAGCTAGTTGATGCCAGCAGTGTCACAATTAGTGAAATGGAGATCACCTGAGTGCAGTTGATGTGTGTCAAGTGATTTCAGTATAAAACACCTGTGTCTGGGAGGTCCAGTCTCTGGTTCATCAGTATGCCTACTACAATTGCAACATGAAGACAAAAGAACACTCCATGCAACACAGAGAAAGGTCGTTGAAAAGTATAAGTCAGGAGATGGCTACAAAAAGATTTCCAACTCATTGGATATCCCACGGACTTCAGTTAAATCCATCATAAAAAAATGGAAGGAGTATGGCACTTGTTCAAATTTGCCTAGAGCTGTCCGTCCTCACAAACTTAGTAAATGGGCAAGAAGAAGACTGGTGAGGGATGCCACCAAGACACCTACGACCACTCGACACCACGACACTACGACACCACGGCTCAGATGGGAGAGACTGTACATACAACAACTTTTGCCCGGGTTCTTCACCAGTCAAAGCTGTATGGGAGAGTAGAAAAGAGAAAGTCACTGATGGAAAAAGCTCATATGAAATCTCACCTGGAATTCACCCAAAGGCATGTGGGAGACTCCAAGGTCAATTGGAAGCAGGTTCTTTGGTCTGATGAGAAACAAATTTGCTTTTTGGCCATCAGACTAGACGCTATGGTTGGCGAACACCAAACACTGCACATCACCACAAACACACCATCTCCACCGTGAAACGTCAACCTCCTGAGCCGGGAACAGAGGTGGAGGGTAACCCTGGCAAACATGGAAAGGAGACATCCCAGTGGAGGCATTTACCAAGGCGTTGTGCACGTACTCTACCCAAGGTAGGTATGTGGACCAGGACATCTGGTCGGCAGCGGTGACGGTGCGTAAGGCGGCCTCCAACTCCTGATTCGTCCGCTCAGATTGTCCATTGGACTGGCGGTGGTACCCAGAGGTGAGACTGACAGTGGCGCCGAGCCCTTGACAAAACGCCCTCCAAACGTGGGACACGAACTGGGGTCCACGGTCCGAATGCCGTGGGAAACGGAGAACGTGGGCCACCAGGAGGTCAGCCATTTCGCGGGCCGAGGGCAGTTGGGGCAGTGCCACAAAATGAGCCATCTTGGAAAAACGGTCCACTATAGTGAGGATGACTGACATGCCGTTTGAGAGAGGGAGACCGGTAACAAAATCCAAGGCTATGTGGGACCAGGGACGGCACGGAATAGGCAACGGCTGTAATAACCCAGCAGGGGAATGTGTCGAGGTCTTGCTCCTGGCACACACGGGGCAAGCAGCCACAAACTCCCGAGCGTCCTTGGCCAACGTGGGCCACCAGAAATGTTGTCGTAGGAAAGCCAAGGTCCGATTTACCCCCGGATGGCAGGTGAGCCGTGAGGTATGTGCCCATTGGAGCACCTCAGTGCGGACCAAATCGGGGACAAACAGCCTATTCGGTTGGCCGTCACCTGTGTCCGGCTGGTGCTGTTGAGCACGTTGAATGGTGCGTTCGATCTCCCAAGTGAGACCTACGCGAATACAGGAGGGAGGAATAATTGTGCCTGGTACCTCCTCCGGCTCCTCAGACGCAAAGAGCCGAGACCGTGCGTCAGGTTTAGTGTTTCGCGATCCCGGGGGATACGTGAGATGGAAATCGAACCGTCCAAAAAAGAGTGCCCAACGCGCCTGACGGGAATTTAAGCGCTTTGCAGAGTGGAGGTAGGCCAGGTTTTTGTGATCCGTCCATACAATGAACGGCAGAGCTGCTCCCTCCAACCAATGGCGCCACTCCTCCAGCGCAGGTTTTACTGCGATTAACTCCTTGTTTCCCACATTGTAATTTCGGTCCGCAGGCGACAGCTTCTTGGAGAAGAAAGCGCATGGGTGCACCTTATGGTCACTAGGGGAACGCTGGGACAGAATAGCCCCCACCCCGGTGTCCGATGCATCCACCTCTACTATGAACTGGAGCGACGGGTCCGGTTGGATGAGAATAGGAGAAGAGGAGAAGCGACGCTTCAGTTCTTCGAACGCGCCCTCCTTTGACCAACAGAAAGGAACGTTTACGGCGGTGAGAGACGTTAGCGGGGTGGCTATCTGGCTGTAATTCCTAATGAATCGACGATAGAAATTTGCGAATCCGAGAAATCGTTGCAGCTGAATCCTATCGGCGGGCTGAGGCCACTCCGTAACTCCCTTGACCTTGGTGGGGTCCATCTCTACTCGTCCAGGGGAGAGTATGTGTCCCAGGAAGGGAACTGTGGTCACATGGAATGCGCTCTTTTCCAGCTTCACAAACAAGTCTGTTGCGAAGCAGCCGCTCAAGGACCTGTCGGACGTGTGCGATATGCTCGGAAATGGTACGGGACAAAATAAGTATATCATCCAGATAGACAACCACAAAACGATTTGGCATATCCCGCAACACGTCATTCACTAAGGCTTGGAACACAGCGGGCGCGTTGGACAGGCCAAACGGCACCACCAGGTCTTCAAAGTGGCCGAGAGGGGTGTTGAACGCCGTCTTCCATTCATCACCCTCACGGACCCGCACTAGGTGGTAGGCGTTTCGGAGGTCCAACTTGGTGATGATGGTAGCCCCCTGGAGTGGCGTGAAGGTGGAGCTGAGAAGTGGTAGAGGATATTTGTTGCGCGTAGCGATGGCGTTGAGCACTCGATAATCGATGCAAGGACGCAGTGTTCCATCCTTCTTTCCCACGAAGAAAAACCCAGCACCAACAGGAGAGGAGGAAGGGCGGATAATTCCAGATGCCAACGATTCCTTGATATACTTCTCCATGGTTTCGGTTTCTGGCTTGGAGAGGTTATAAAGCCGTTCACTTGGTAGTGCCGCTCCCGGTAGTAGCTCAATGGCCAAGTCGTATGGGCGGTGAGGAGGAAGTATCATGGCATCCCACTTGCTGAATACCGCGGATAAGTCGTGGTACTCTTTTGGCACTGTGGACAAATCAGTAGGTGGATCAGAGACCGTGCTGATGGGTTCCGGGGTATCGGCTGAGCCGAGGCAGCGCTGGAAGCAATCTGTTCCCCATGAGTTGATTGACACTGTAGTCCAATTGATCTGGGGATTGTGCCGGTGTAACCACGGTTGTCCCAGTATGAGGGGTGACATAGAACTGTTGATGAGATAAAACGATATCTGTTCCCGGTGGTTTCCAGCGATGACCATTTGGAGAGGGGCGGTGCGTAGGCCGATTTGGGCAATTAGTTGTCCGCTCAAACCTCTTACGGTCACTGGTGGTGTAACTGGGAGACAGTCCAGACCGAGTTTGGTCACCAACTCCTTATCAATGAAGTTCCCGTCCGCACCAGAATCGATTTGCGTGCGTACGGTGAATGAGTCGGTGTGCCACATGAGTGTGGCCTCTAATCCTTTGTTAGTTGAGGAGACAGTTGCTCCACCCGTCCATAGCTCCTCGGCTATGGGCGGGCGTGAGAGTTTCCCTGTAGCGAGGGACAGGAAGGAATGGTGTGTCCAGGTATTCCGCAACCCTGACAAGTTCATACAGTAATTAACCAGTGATTAATTAAATAAAAAAGAACTGTGAAAAAGTATCAATTAATGTCACTGAACTTCCCTCATCTGGTCATTAAACTCTTGGTTAGGAATTTCCCAAAACTGTTCAACAGAGAATGTTTATTCTGTGACTGTTATTGTAATTAGTTCTTATGACCATTTGGCCTGCATGTAACAAGTTAGGGTAGCTTTGTGAGGCTAAATAGAGCTAGCTCTACCTTATGAATAGCTAGATAGCTGCTGCTCAGCTAAACACCAAATGTTAGCTCACTGTATCATCTGGCATAAAAAAATTTACACTGGAATTTCTTAAAATCCAGTAAATTAAATATAATGTTGAAAACACATGACTGTTTAAATAAAACTTACTTTAAATCTATAGTTTCTACAAATATTTTGATAAATGATCAATATTTATCCATTGATTCTTGAAGAATATAACAAAAAAGCAGTTACACAATTAAAACCCCAATAATTATTGTAAAAAAATTATAAACAAATGCTGTTTGCAAACATCCTTACATCCATACTGTAGCTCTATCTATCTAGTGTTTATATTTCTCCAGTCTTATACTTGCGCCACACGAGAGCCAGACACACTGTAAAGTATAATAACTTGTAGAGCCTGGTTTGACTGATTACCAGAGGGGTATTCCATGAAGATGGCTACAAAAAGAAACTTCTTCTGGTGGTGTGTGTTTTTTGTTAATAAAATGCCCTCAGGCATTTGCATTAGGTTTATATTTCAAATAAACCTGTAAATACTGGGACATTTCTTTAATTGAAATGTGTATTCCATTCAGTTGTAAACAAAGTTCTAAAATGTTGTTTAAAAATATTAAACATGTTTTAACATAAGACTTATAAACAATAATATTTATATATTAATTCTCCCCAAAAATCGTGTTAATTCATCAAAAAATTTTATTCATCAACGCTTACACTTACAACAAGCCAACACTACAGATTTACAAATTAGACTTTTATTTGTAATTTGTCTGTATATTTTGCTGTGAGATTGAAGTTACGATTTAGAGTGCAAATGTACTGTCCATAATGATGGAATCGTCCTGATGCTTACTAATATGGATGTACAATATCTTGACGCTTTCCTTTAAATTGGACATGAATGCAGACATGCATATCTTATTTTTTGTTTACTGTTTTCACCATGTTGAGAAATTTGTCTTGGGTGGAGTCGGTGCCCAATCAGGGTAGATATCTAGATCAAACAATGGAGTCCCCCATGTTGTCACAGCTAATAGCACTGCAAGGACACAGATTACATTCACACCAATCCCCGCTTTTACCTGAAATGACAACAACCAAGCAGGATTAGACATGGATAAAGTCTTGATTACCTGATATTGATTCAACTTTTGTTTGTTTTAACAATGCAAATATGCAGCATTTGTTTTTATAAATTCTATTCAAATAGAAATGTTTGCAAAAAGTTGGAGGTTTTACCCAGTCAAGCATGCGTTTAAGGCAGACCTGCCCTGACTGCAAAAATGGAAGTTATTAGTTGACTCATTGGAGAAGAGCCTACAACCCTCCACTAAAATCACTCAACTGAAGTTAAAAAGGTTAAAGAAAAGTTTACAGCAAGCCTAATCATTAAGTTTGGGGTTATGTTTAGCTGTTCAAATCCACCCCTCAGGGCATTCAACGCAATGCACATGTATATATAAATATAAAAACATAAGGACTGCTGTCACGGTTAATTAGGTAAGATACAAGCGTCGGGACTTTTAATTAAATAACTTGAACTATAACCAAAGAGAAAAACACAAACAAGACGAGACAGAACAACTGAAACATAAGGCATATGCCAAACACAGGGCAACAAGATACACTGGGAAAGTGCAGAACAATTGAAACATAACTCATACGCCAAACACAGACCAACAAGATACACTAGAAATGGAGGAAATTAAGTAGGAAATGTATTAGGGAAGCAGATGAGAGTGATAAACAACAAAAAGAATGACTGTGATCCAAAAGAGGGAGAGAGGGCATGGATCTCTTTGGCCATGTCAGGATTTGACAGCACCAAAACTAAACTAAAACTGAACATAGAAATTGGCAAACCAGAACATAACTACACAGAACATAAAAATGCAACAACTGGCACAGCTCGGGCCATAATAGTCGCCTTCTCCATTGAGTCAACCAATCACATTACTGTAAACGCTTCATCCCAATAGGCACCGGACAAGAGTCACCAAGACATGGATATTTTAACAGCGGAGTCATACGTGTATTCAATTTCTGTGAAACTCCAACATGAAACATTTTGGAAATGTCTATGGACGACTTCCCGAAATAGTTGTGTTTCATTTTGTCAATCTTCATATCAGGCCAGAGCCCCATCCATCCGTACACACTGGGTACGTGGAGGAGACAGCGAGGGCATTATCCAGCCTTTTGTATCACCATCTTGTTGAAGCAACAAGTGAGATTGGCTGTTCTCCAACGTCTTTTACTGTTCGTTCCTGGTGTGACATTCCTGTTGTGCTCGACTCGTTGCACTTTTGACTGTTGTCAATAACTTCAAACGGTTGCATCGTAGTTGGCATTCTTCAATTATGTCAACTACACAATTGTGGTGTTCTCACTACTGGACATTTTTTGCTAATGTAGTCCTGATCACATACTGAGTTCCTTGTCCTGCTTTTGCTCCTTGGTCAGTGTTTTAAAATGCTGTTGCACTTTGAATCTCCTGGGTTTTCTGTATTTTGGGGATACATTCTTCTGTTCATCAGCATTTTTGATGGTGAGCCACATTTTGCAATGGGCGATTTATTACTCCAGGAATCCAATACATTTCTGTCTTGCCAAGTAATCATTTGACAATTTATACACTTTTCCCACTAATCCATCCCCTGTGGACATCTTGGCGAAAACATAGTGCGTTTCAAATTCTAGTTTATGCTGAATTTTTTTTACTATGAACTGACGTATTGAGGTCCATTGTTATTCTTCATATTATGACATATCCAGGGATAAACCTAATAAGTGTTGTGCCTTGTGCCGTTAGAACGTCATTGTTTCATGTTGAACTCATTATTACCTCCCACTTGTCATTAATGAATTACCAGCAGGTGGTTGACCACTAGATGCACTTGCTTGTTCACATCCATTTTGAATCTGTCATCTGGTTCCGAATCTGTGTCAGAGACTTTGAGAAAGGCTCTGGAAAATGTGTAGGCCACATGCTTTTAAAAGCAGCCTCTGAATCCTTGGTGACGTGCTGCTGAAAATTATTAGTTTTATCCAAACACTATTGAAAACGTTTCAAATACTGGGCATAGTTGACCGACAGCTACACAGGCCGCTGTACGTCATACCATCTCAGTGGCATTGGTGCCCTTCTTACCAAGGTTTTGTCAATATTTGCCATTGCCTCTTCATCTTGCTCATTCCAATGCTGCTGAATGTATTTTTGTTGTAGCTCTCTCTGGGACTTTATGAGGGTGGATGAATGTTGCTGTATATGTGATCATCCTAGAAAACCTCTCCAGTTCCATTCATTTAGGAAAAAATGCTAAATGAATAGGAAATGTAGTCATTGACAAGGTTAGAAGTAATTACTTTTAATTTAATTCATAATTGTGTCCTTCAAACTTTCCTTTTGTCTAAGAATCCTCTATTTGCAGTAATTGCAGCCTTGCAGACCGTTGACATTCTAGCTGTCAGTTTGTTGAGGTAATCCTTCCTGAAGCACCTCCCACAAGTGTAAATGGCTTTTTACGTACTAAACGGTCAAGCTGCTCCCACAACAGCTCAATAGGGTTGAGATCTGGTTGGAATGTGCTGACCGTTCCATTCTAGACATTCTAGAGTACCAGCTGACTGCTTATTCCCAAAACAGTTCTTGCATATTCTGGATATGTGTTTTTCTGTTGTAGGAGGAAAATTGATCCAATCAAGCACGATCCACAGGGTATGGCATGGCATTGCAAAATGCCATTAATACCCTCTTTTATTTATTATTCCTTTTTACCCTGTACAAATCTGCCACTTTACCACCACCAAAGCCCCCGCAGAACATTTCCAGCTACAGTAGTCATTTACAAAATCAACAATGTCAACACTGTTTTTCTAAACAGTTTTAAAAATAAGATTTTGAAAACAAGGACATTTCTAAGAGAAATTTCTATTTCTATTTCACTTCTCTTATACGTCTTTTCCTCTTTTCCTATAAACTTCACAATTATGCTACTGGTCCTTTCCAGTTTTCATATGTAGTAATGTTCCTTCAGGTCCTATATTAGAAGGTCATTAATGTATCTATGCCCTCTTTGTACTCAAATAGCTATGACAAATTTTACAAATTTGAGTAAATACCAAATGACAGGCATATTTGTACCTTCCAAACAACATGATGAATTAACAGAGTAATATTTTTGAGATGATGTAAGTTCACCATTTGTTTTGAAATATAACTATGTATGATTTGAATCAGAGTCTGTATTTGGACCAGAGTGGGATCAAAGCAGTCCTAATTTGACTGGGATTTGGGAGTGATATTAGAGGGGGCCAGAATGTGTGCCTCCGCTCTCACATTTGTAACCATACTGTTTTGGTTTAAAAGCCAACTTGTCACACTATATACTAATGAGGATTTATCTCTATTATGAAATCTGAACTTGACTCTCTTCCATATTCAGTAAACCTGGGTTTTTGGAATTAGATCATGTGTATGTACTGTCATGTTTGGGCAATGTGCACTCACCATGTCAATAGTTGTGAGATGTCCATAGGAAAACACAATTGCATTGGAAGGATTGGATGAGGGAAGCAGAAAGGCGAAGGATGTGCAGAGAGTTGTGGGTATCAGCATGTAGAGTGGGTTTACATGGAGAGATTCAGCCTGTCATTAATCATCCATTGGGGGGAAAAAAGAGACATTCAGATACACATCAAAAAAAGAAAGCAATACTTAGCTAAATGAATTACTTTGAATGGCAGCTACATTTACATATTACATGGGAAACATGTCTGTCATTTAGCAGACTGCCATTTGGGGAGGCACAATTTACAGTAACAATGACAAGAAAGAAAATCCCATTGAAATCCAACCAATCTAAGTTCATAAGAAACGACACGCACCAGGGGGGCAAGAATGGGAAGAAAGATGGTGATAGTTGCTGCGTTACTGGCCACCTCTGTGACGGTTGTGACAATGACACAGGCAATGGTGACAGTAGCTATGACAGGGAGGCTCCCCAGGGGGGAGAGGAGGTTTGCCACCCAGGAGGAAAGACCAGACACCTGCAGTTGGGACAGAGAAAGGCTGCGGAAATGCTGTAAAAACGTTTTATCATTGGGAAGCATCATAGCTAATGTCTATTTTTTCAAAAACATGCCACATTGACAATGTTTGGGTATTAATTTGTATGTTCTATAATACGTTAAATCTATGTTCATACCAATAATACAAGGAAATAATACAGCAAATGCCAAAAATAATATAACAGTAAGCATGACAATGTAAACTATCAGCAATTCTAAAGACGGTTGAAAAGAGGTATATAGACAATATGAAAGAAATATTAAATCTTATAATAAGAAAAAAGTGTAAAGGTGCATATGAATGTTACACCTAAATATGCTAATGTACATTTAATGTGCACAGAAAGACTGAAATTGGTTACTAATTTCCCTTTTACTAATTTCCCATTTACACATAACGTAAGGTAAGGAGTTACATAGGTAAACATAACAAAACACTATAAAGACCGAGTGATATCATAATGTCTGCCATTTTGTGTCCGTTGATCTGGAAACGTACATAGAAAATTCTCTACAGGCAATTATAATTACTAAAGCATCTTGCTATTAGAAATTTCAGCAGTAATTTTATTTCAGGTAATGTATTAGAGTTAACCAGGCTACCAAAAATGAGGATCATCACTGGACAGTGAGAATGTCTGATCACCTTATACTACGGTCTTTTAAGTGAATTAGGTATTAGACTTGTTGGATACAAAATGATGGAAGTAACTTTAGAATATGAATAGAAAAATAAATAGAAAAATTATAAAAAATAGTATTTGCAGTAATATTATTCTAAAGTGCATAATTCTACCAGGACCGTTAACATGTTAGAACAGATATTACCTGCGTGCCCTCAGCAAGTGCAAAGCCTCCACCAACAAGCAGGGCGACTTCCCATGGCATACAGGCTTGGAACTCTTTCCACGAGATCATGGCCTCTAGAAACACAGAGAAATTAACCATTCTGAAGACCCTCATAGAAACACAAATTCGCCCAGGCAAACATTAGTGGCACACATTTTTCCGTCAAAATGCGGATCAGCCATTTAAAATATTATATTTAGTCTTATTTTATTTTAGATTGTCAGATAACATAATCTGACAATCTAATAATCTGTGTCAGAACGCGAATGAAAAACAGAACGCAGTGATGTGCAAAGAATTTAAAGACAACATTTATATGTTGAAACTAAGAAATATTATTGATTAATGAAAAATATATGCCCAATTTGATTTAATGATGCAAGCAACATTTAAAAAAAGTTGGGACAGGGGCAACAAAAGACAAAAAAAATTGTGTAAACCCCCCAAAAAACTGGTGAATTTCACAGAGCTACTTAGGTTAATTGGCAACAAGTCAGTATAAAACGTGATTGAGTATAAAAAGATAATTCCAGAGAGTATAGGACTTTCACAAGTATAGATTGGATTTCATCACTCTGTTAAAGACTGCACACGCAGTTTAACATTTCTCAACGTAAAATTACTAAGAGTTTGGGGATAATCTATGGTACATAATATCATTAAAAGATTCAGAGAATCCAGAGTAATCTCTGTACGCAATGGTCAAAGACAAATTAATTCTGAACAATATATACTGTTTTTTGAGCAACATATGTTGGAATCCGGATTACATTTCTTTTCAGGGATGGCCTTGGGTAATTCAGCAGGACAATGCCAAACCACGTATTACAACTGCATGGCTCCATAGTAAAAGAGTCTGGGTGCTAAACTGGCCTACCTGCAGTCCAGACCTGACACCTATTGAAAACATTTTGAATTTTTTTTTGCAAGCATGAATTGGAGTACTCTTTCAAATCTACATCAATTGGTCTCCTCAGTTTTCAAATGCTTACAAAGTATTTTTTTTAAAAGAGGTGATGCAACACAGGGGTGAACATGCCCCTGTCCCAACGTTTTTGCAACAACTTGCTGGAATCAAATTCAAAAGGGCCATGTATCTTTCCAAAAACAATATATTTCTTGAACAAGTAACTTTTTCAACACTTGTGAAGACATGCCTTCTCACCTGACAGCTTCAGTTAGCTTTTGAAGGTGCCTGAGGCAACTGAGGAAGTGTGACCTGTGTAATGAGACCAGCAATGCTGAGGAATAGGCTTTCATCAATAAAAGTTGGATGATGTCCAATATGTATTAACACAAGCATGTAAATGAACGGCTGATACACATTTTGAGCTGGATAAACCTTCGATTTAGGCACTTTCTAAAGCTAACAAAAGCATACATTTTATAATTGTAGTTACATTTTAAGTTACATTTTATAAGTTCTAATTATTATATTTGACCAGGTGTAATTTTATTTTGAGTACTTTACCGTAATTTCTGCCATGTTTATCTGTAGATGGCTTGTGTGCTGGCATGATGAAGAACATTATCCCCAGCAGTATGGCTACAGTAGCATCACTGATGTGCCTTGAATGTCTACATGAAACGAATGAAGACATGTCCCTTTTAGCTCCTGATCCCGCAGCCTTTTAATATATGAACAGCACTCCTACAAAAAACTGCATTTGAGTATAGGCAGAAAATGGGAATGAACTCACTGAGGGAAGAAGAGGGAGGACCAGCCTGTGATAAAGCCAGGCTCCCTAAAGACCCACAGAGATGCCATCAAGATGAACATTGCCCCAGTCACAACCTCCTGAGGACTGAAACAAAGGGTGGAAAAGACAGGCCATAAGGATGTGAACATTGGCGCTAATAAAAACATGCACGCACTTCTTAAGCAATACAGACATTTAACTAAAATACACGTGAGACTGAAAGGATTACTTCATAGGCCCCAGCCTGCTGTACTCCTCCTCTATGACTCTGGCTGTTGCCATCTCTTTCCCGGAGCGCTCTACGCTGGGGCGGAACAGGGCCCTGAAGCTGCATGGATTTAATGAATTCATGACATTTGCAGACAGAAAACATTATGTAGTTTGGCTGTAATGACAAAATATAAACTCCTCTCAAGTCGTCTACAATGGAGGGAACACGTATTTGATACACTGCCGATTTTGTAGGTTTTCCTACATACAAAGCATGTAGGTCTGTAATTTTTATCATAGGTACACTTCTACTGTGAGAGAACAAAATCCAGAAAATCACATTGTATGATTTTTAAATAATTAATTTGCATTTTATTGCATGACATAAGTATTTGATCACCTACCAACCAGTAAGAATTCCGGCTCTCACAGACCTGTTAGTTTTTCTTTAAGAAGCCCTCCTGTTCTCCACTCATTACCTGTATTAACTGCACCTGTTTGAACTCGTTACCTGTAGAAAAGACACCTGTCCACACACTCAATCAAACAGACTCCAACCTCTCCACAATGACCAAGACCAGAGACCTGTTTTATCCCTGGATAAAATTGTAGACCTGCAAGGCTGGGATGGGCTACAGGACAATAGGCAAGCAGCTTGGTGAGAAGGCAACAACTGTTGGCGCAATTATAAGAAAATGGAAGAAGTTCAAGATGACTTTCAATCACCCTCGGTCTGGGGCTCCATGCAAGATCTCACCTTGTGGGGCATCAATGATCATGAGGAAGGTGAGGGATCAGCCCAGAACTACACGGCAGGACCTGGTCAATGACCTGAAGAGAGCTGGGACCACAGTCTCAAAGAAAACCATAAGTAACACACTACGCCGTCATGGATTAAAATCCTGCAGCGCACGCAAGGTCCCCCTACTCAAGTCAGCGCATGTCCAGGCCCGTCTGAAGTTTGCCAATGACCATCTGGATGATCCAGAGGAGGTATGGGAGAAGGTCAAGTGGTCTGATGAGACAAAAATAGAGCTTTTTGGTCTAAACTCCACTCGCCGTGTTTGGAGGAAGAAGAAAGATGAGAACAACCCCAAGAACACCCTCCTAACCGTGAAGCATGGAGGTGGAAACATCATTCTTTGGGGATGCTTTTCTGCAAAGGGGACAGGACGACTGCACCGAGGGGAGGCCATGTATCGTGAGATCTTGGCCAACAACCTCCTTCCATCAGTAAGAGCATTGAAGATGGGTCGTGGCTGGATCTTCCAGCACACAGCCAGGGCAACTAAGGAGTGGCTCCGTAAGAAGCATCTCAAGGTCTTGTAGTGGCCTAGCCAGTCTCCAGACCTGAACCCAATAGAAAATCTTTGAAGGGAGCAGAATGTCCGTATTGCCCAGCGATAGCCCCGAAACCTTAAGGATCTGGAGAAGGTCTGTATGGAGGAGTGGGCCAAAATCCCTGCTGCAGTGTGTGCAAACCTGGTCAAGAACTACAGGAAACGTATGATCTCTGTATTTGCAAACAAAGGTTTCTGTACCAAATATTAAGATCTGCTTTTCTGATGTATCAAATACTTATGTCATGCAATAAAGTGCAAATGAATTACTTAAAAATCATACAATGTGATTTTCTGGATTTTTTATGATAAAAACTACAGGCCTCTACATTCTTTGTAAATAGGAAAACCTGCAAAATCAGCAAGGTATCAAATACTTGTTCTCCCCACTGTATATGGCAAAGCCTTTCTGTTTACATAGTACATGGGCAGTGTAGACACATCTGCCCTTTGTTATAGGATTTACTAATCACCCAACCAACTTCTAAATATGTACCTTTAACAATATTCAGAGCCTTGATTAGAGCACTGATATAAAATGTTTTGTGGTTAAGCAGTTAAGACAACAAACAGGATGTGATAAAAGGCAAGGTTGATATTTAGAGTCAAGGATACAACTGAAAAGGGTTAACAACAGCAGTGAAATGATAAGAGAAGCGGGAAACTGGCCTAGCAGGTAAAACAAATATTCACTAATGCCTTAAAGCAGGGGTGGGCAAACTACGGCCCGAGGGCCAAATGCGGCCCGCGAGGCTGTCCCATCCGGCCCACGGAATGTAATAAAATTATTTTGGGGGGGAATTAAAAAACCAACTCACCAGCCCATTCTTATACATCTGAGTCAGAATTTTAACTATTTACGCCTTATATGGGATCTACTGTACATATGTAATATATGTTTTAACTTTTGCCCTTTTCTGGCCTCCAAATCAATTATGATTAACAAATTACAAAAACAAATGCGGCCCTCCATTTCATTTCAAAATCCTGATGTGGCCCCCGAGCCAAAATATTTGCCCACCCCTGCCTTAAAGTAACATTTACTTACTCTGAGCCAATGAACATCCAGTGCAGCCATATCCATGATAACAGCAGAGCAATGATGCTAATTGGCCAACACAAGACGATCCAGTTTCCGAAGTTCACTGAGGTGCATTCAGGATAAAATCTATCATTAAGTAGAGATCAATAAAGATATTCAAGTATCAGTAGACCTTAAGGTCATTTGCATGTCCTCTGATAAGACGCCTTCTACTGCATTGTAAAAACATACAGTGGGGCAAAAAAGTATTTAGTCAGCCACCAATTGTGCAAGTTCTCCCACTCAAAAAGATGAGAGGCCTGTAATTTTCATCACAGGTATACTTGTGACAGACAAAATAAGAAAAGAAATCCAGAAAATCACATTGTAGGATTTTTAATGAATTTATTTGCAAATTATGGTGGAAAATAAGTATTTGGTAACCTACAAACAAGCAAGATTTCTGGCTTTCACAAACCTGTAACTTCTCCTTTAAGAGGCTCCTCTGTCCTCCACTCGTTACCTGTATTAATGGCACCTGTCTGAACTTGTTATCAGTATAAAAGACACCTGTCCACAACCTCAAACAGTCACACTCCTACCTCCACTATGGCCAAGAACAAAGAGCTATCAAAGGACACCAGAAACAAAATTGTTTCTGTCACTGATAATCTCCCTCGATCTGGGGCTCCAAGGTGAGCAAAAATCCCAGAACCACACGGGTGACCCAGTGAATGACCTGAAGAGAGCTGGGACCTAAGTAACAAAGCCTACCATCAGTAACACACTACGCCGCCAGGGACTCAAATCCTGCAGTCCCAGATGTGCCCCCCTGCTGAAGCCAGTACATGTCCAGGCCCGCCTGAAGTTCGCTAGAGAGCATTTGGATGATCCAGAAGAAGATTGGGAGAATGTCATATGGTCAGATGAAACCAAAATAGAACTTTTTGGTAAAAACTCAACTCGTCGTGTTTGGAGGACAAAGAATGCTGAGTTGCATCCAAAGAACACCATACCTACTGTGAAGCATGGGGGTGGAAACATCATGCTTGGTGCTGTTTTTCTACAAAGGGATCAGGACGACTGATCCGTGTAAAGGACAGAATGAATGGGGCCATGTATTGTGAGATTTTGAGTGAAAACCTCCTTCTGTCAGCTAGGGCATTGAAGATGAAACGTGGCTGGGTCTTTCAGCATGATCCCAAACACACCGCCCGGGCAACGAAGGAGTGGCTTCGTAAGAAGCCTTTCAGGGTCCTGGAGTGGCCTAGCCAGTCTCCAGATCTCAACCCCATAGAAAATCTTTGGAGGGAGTTGAAAGTCTGTGTTGCCTCGCAACAGCCCCAAAACATCACTGCTCTAGAGGAGATCTGCATGGAGGAATGGGCCAAATTACCAGCAACAGTGTGTGACAACCTTGTGAAGACTTACAGAGAACGTTTGACCTATGTCATTGCCAACAAAGGGTATGCAACAAAGTATTGAGAAACTTTTGTTATTGACCAAATACTTATTTTCCACCATAATTTGCAATTAAATTCATTAGAAATCCTACAATGTGATTTTCTGGATTTTATTTCTCATTTTGTCTGTCATAGTTTACATATAATGAAAATTATAAGCCTCTCATCTTTTTCAGTGGGAGAACTTGCACAATTGGTGGCTGACTAAATACTTTTTTCCCCCACTGTAAGTAGTGTAAAATCTAAAATCTGTATAGTTGTACTGAAAAATAGCTCACTGATTGATGTATTCCGCAAAGATAAGGTTGGGTGATGTTCCAGGCAGTGTGGATATCCCTCCTATAGAGGAGGAGTATGCGATGCTTAGGCACAGCCCCTTGCACATCATATGTTCTTTTCTGCTCTGGTAGCGGCCATCTATCTTTTGTCCAAGCACATGAAGAAGAAAAGTGATGGTACTGTAATCTTACATATACAGTATTTTAGGGTTCAGGTCAATTCCTTTTACAATTCAGAACGTAATGCAAAATATTGAAGAGAATTTGAATTTCAGTGGAAGTGAGGTAAAACTTAACCCAACCCTGCTGTTTGTACATTGTTAGAAGTCACTTACAGTGGTCTGGCAGCGCACTTCTGCTGAAATACTGTGATCTACAGCATCGGGTTGCTCACTTGTTCTACTAAACATAAACAGGAATTATTACCATTACATTCAATTTGGGGATACATTCAAGAATGTTAAATAAGACGAGGAATTCCAAAATACTTTATTGGCTCTTCATTCTTCTCACAGGGTCCCTCGGGCTCTGTTGAAATAATGTGAAGGTAAGAACATTCTGAGTGTTAAGGCCCTCAAACCTCCAAGTTCTTGCCAATGACAATAAGTTATGTGACTAAAACTTTCTACCAAATTTGCATACATTATTACTGCGCTAGAACCCACCTTCCACCTCTAGACAAAGGTTGCTGGTGCCCGTCTGTGCTTGCTGGCGCTGCTCACCCTCTCCCTCTGCATTTAAAATCTGCTGAATTACTGCCTCCACAATTGGCATCACCATGGCAACGGCAGATGTGTTCTGGACCCACATGGAGAGCATGGCACAACTGCTCATAAAGCCCAACATCAGCCTACAATGAGAAATCCATAGGGTTCCTGATCAATGAAGATTGGTGGTTTGCTAATTCATACTTGTTGTTTAGACAATTCTATGAATTGAAAGCCTTCCATCCTCTTCCATGTTAGTCTCTCTATTTCTCTTTCTTTCTTGCTCTCTCTGTACATGTCTAGATGTGCTAGATATATAGACGATCAGAGGGTAAAGTTCTCACCATCCAGGATTGACACCAACTACAGTGACCAGCCGCAGTGCTATCCTCCTGTGGAGACCCCACTTCTCTATGGATGTTGCCAGGCAGATGACCCCAATCAACAGCAGGTGGAAGTCTTTGAAGTACACCCCAGCCACCTGGACATGAGAGAGGGAATATAGTAATATGGAGGAATATTCCAATAGAACTACTAAGTTCTTAATAACCCATGACACACACCCATGTTAACCAGACATTTCAAGGACAGACTAAAAACATGTTTTTTGGTGTATTTCAGTGCCAAGTCATTAAAACCCTGCAGCGCCGGTTGCGGATATTGTTTATAATTAATTCATAATATGGCTGATCGATAATGCCTGGAAAGGCCCCAACAGGAATTCAACTGGGGCTGAAGAGATATTGACTGACGTTGCATGGTTACACTATCTCACAGTTATCTGTTATCTGTGACAATAATCATGTACAAAATGGCACTATCTATGTATGCCTTTTAAAACAGATAGTCGTTTTATCTGAGTTGTGACTAGCTGGAGATAGATAATAGCAAGGCTTAGTGAACATCTTGTACCTAAATCTTGCAGATTTTTATTAGTAAAAAGATTGAGTCACACAAACTCTCTCACACACCATAAAACTGATAACATTGTGGACTGTTCACCTGTGAGGACGTCATGACACCAAAAAGAGGGAAGAGCAAAGCTGGAAGCAAAGCTGTGGCAGCCAGTGGCATGGCCTCCGTCAGCCAGTACACTGCCATTACACAAAGTGTGAACGCACACTCAGACTCCTAAAAGATGGCAAGAGAACAGTTGAAAGCAATTCATTATTAAATGTACCGAACAAAACATAAATGCAAATGGATAAGCCTGCCAAATTCTCTGGAAAACAATATTTATTTGACAAAGTTTATTTATTCTACTGTGAAACCAATGCAGATGATGGTCTACATCAATCAAATCATACAACTTCCTGGTCTGTGATTTTCAATCCTAGTGTGCTGTCATCATTTATACAAGAACTCACTGAACTATATTCGGTAGAACATACAAATTAAATGCCCTGGAATGTCATATGTAAACATAGAAAATAGCAGTTCATATCAAGTTCATATAAATTTTAACCAGTCAATAACACTCAACAAAAAAGGCCTGGAATCTGCAGTTGATTGCTATAAAGTCAGAACAGGCATAACATGAAATCTATGCTGCTAATATGTGCATCATTGTTAGATTTTGGTCAATAGAACGCACTGGCAAAACTTGTAATGGTGTTTCTTTTCTGGTTCTCTATGTATGTCTGTTCGTCCAAGTACTCAGACCTCTGCATGTGGGAATTTGTCTCCATACATTTATCGGTGTAATGCAAATGTGTGGTGATTAACAAACATGCAGGTGCGTCCTGTCCCGAGGAGTCCATTCTGTGAATAGAGAGTGGGCTTTGTTATGTCACCAATGGGTATGGTCACCCTCACCTTTCTTTGGATGACCAGTGGAAGAGGTAGCAACAGCAGAGGAGTGAGAATGATGATGAACAGATTGTGGTAGTTCCAGGCTCCTCTCAGAAATCTCTTCATCCTGACGAGCAGCCTCTTACTTCCCCCCTGAGTCATCCCGGATGAGTGTCAAAATGACTAAAGGCATTTCATTAGGCACTCACCGCTCTTATACCGTCTACTTGGGGAGCCATAAATCTTTATTGTTTTAGGGTCTGCCACTGAGCATGTCATGATTGTGGCCTTGAGAGAATATGTGCAGATGCGTTATCAGTATAAAAAAAGAAACGTTATACGTTGTTGAGATCTAAACTATGCTGCATTCGCTGCGTTTATTCAAGTTGTATGACTGTTGGTCAAATGCTACAGTATCTTAAAATGTCCATGTGTAACGTTTCATATTGTTTACTCAAAAGTTGAGCCGGTAATATCCATTTTGGATCAGGCCTTGTAGTACACTTCTGTCTTTGAAGCCAGCTGTTAAAATTGCTGCTGCATATGACCAATGCCCAGGAGCCTTGAATGGGGTGGTACACATTGACTGACCACCACCGATGGTTGGCGTCCAGCATGTTAGTTCCAAAAACTCTTTTTGGTAGGTTCGGCACCTGCAAGGTCATCTATGATGCTTTCTGCAAGCCAGTAGGTGCTGTTGAACACTTCGCAGTTTAGAGAGCAGTGTGACGAGAAGTAGAATGGCATGATTCACCCTGGAGTACCCATTACGTCTACTCTTCCATGTCTGAAGTTCCTGCAAATTATCACGATTTTGTTGTGGGGTGGAACCATACGCAGACATTTTGAAATGAAAATGGGTTTAATCCTTTGACTAAAAACAAATACAAACTACACGTAACTGTAAACGTAAAATGAAAGGACTAACTAACATTAAACGGTGTACAAAGAAACATGTAGCGTATTCACTTAATACTGGAATTAAACAAAAGGACAAACCGTGAACGTTGTTGAGACGAACAGAACAAACAATAAACCACACCGGGTGTGGTGCAAACTGAACCTAAGTAGGCTCCCCAATCAGAGTCAACTGATTGCAGCTGCTCTGACTGGGGAGCCCACAATGGCATG